>APFE031741014.1:4135-139097 GCA_000404065.3 Pinus taeda | reverse complement strand
AATGAATCAAGACGTTGATGGAAAGGGCAAGAAGCTGCTCAGCTGGTGCCTGGTAGTGACAGGAATTGGGCACAGGCAGTGGATACTGCATGTTACCGGGTCAACAAGTCATCCCTTCATCATGTTTGGAGGATAAGACTTCACAAGAAGTATGGACTGGTAAGAAACCTCTCTTTCACATCTGAGGGTATTTGGATGTGATGCATATGTACATGTTCCAAAGGAGAAACGAACCAAGTTGGATAGTAAATCTGAAAAGTGCATCTTTATTGGGTATAAGGATGGTTTAAAGGGTTATAAGCTTTGGAACCCAGTAACAAGGAAGGTTGTGGACAGTCGAGATGTGGTGTTCAGAGAGGTGAAAGATGTTATTAAACATGAAGTCCAACCAAAGGAACCTGTGAAGATAGAGTTTGAACTAAAGGAGGAAGAATCAGACTCTGTAGCAGAAGAGGAATCAGAAGATGAAGAGCCACAAACTCCGGCTGTGAGAAGATCAGCTCGAGAAAGAAGGCAGCCAGAAAGGTATAGTCCATCTGGTTTCTGTTCAAACTTTGCTTTGTCTGTTACTGATGATGATCCCAGAACTGTGAAGGAAGCAGTGGATTCAGAGGATGGAAAACTCTGGAAAGAGGCCATGGTTGATGAAATGGCATCTTTGCACAAAAATGAGGCTTGGGATCTGGTGGAGTTGCCGGCTAGAAGGAAACCCATTGGCAGCAAATGGGTGTTCAAGAAGAAGACAAATACAGAAGGAAAGGTGGAGAAATACAAAGCTCGGTTGGTAGCAGAAGGTTATTCCCAGGTGTCGGGAATTGATTTTGGTGATATATTTTCTCCTATTGCCAAGGTAACTTATATTAGATTACTTTTGTTTGTTGCTGCTGCTTTTTATTTTGAGGTAGAACAGATGGATGTGAAGACAACATTTCTTCACAGGGATCTGGAAGAAGAAATATACATGAAGCAACCTAAAGGCTTTGCGGTGAAGGGTAAGAAAGAACTAGTATGCAAGTTAAAGAAGTCTCTGTATGGGTTAAAACAGTCACCAAGGATGTGGTATTAGAAATTTGATACGTTTATACGGGGACTTAACTTCACTAGAAGCAAAGCAGATCACTGTGTGTATTTTAAATTAATTGGTGAACGTGTTATTTAACTAGTCTTGTATGTGGATGATATGTTGCTGGTTGGAAATGACAAAGAAATTATCCATGATTTGAAGACCCAATTATCCTCCAAATTCGACAAGAAAAATATTGGTAGTGCAAACTATATTTTGGGCATGGAAATTAAAAGAGATCGGGCACAGAAGAAGCTCTGGTTAAACAAAAGGAAGTATGTCGAAACAATACTGCAGAGGTTTAATATGCAGGATAGTAAACCAGTGAAGGTTCCTATTCTTGTAGGTGTGAGGTTATCTTTTGAACAATGTCCCAAGACACAAGAAGAGGAAGATGACATGTTTCGTGTTCCATATGCAAGTGCAGTCGGTAGCTTGATGTATAAAATGGTTTATACTAGACCAGACATTGCACATGTAGTGGGAGTATTGAGCAGGTTTATGTCGAAACCAGGGAAGGAGCACTGGACAGCAGTGAAGCGGGTTTTCAGGTATTTGCGTGGCACTAGTGATTATGGTTTGTACTACCAAGGAAGATTAGGATTTGACAGAATGTTGGATATTCGTGACTTTGTTGATGTAGACTGGGCTAGAGATCTGGATTAGAGAAGATCTACAAGTGGGTATGTGTTTAACCTATTTGGAGGTGCAGTCAGTGGATGAGTAAGAAACAATCTGTAGTGGCACTATCAACTACAGAGGCAGAATACATGGCAGCCACTCATGCAAGCAAGGAAGCAGTTTGGTTGCAGAGATTGTGTTCAAGTATGGGGTTAGTAAAAGGAGCTATAAGGATAGACTGTGACAGCCAAAGTGCAATTTTCTTGGCAAAGAACCCTGCTTATCATTCAAAGACAAAGCACATTGATGTTCAGTATCACTTTGTGAGGGATATGATAGAAGAACAAAAGGTGTTGCTGGTAAAGGTGGACACTTTGAAGAATACTGCAGATGCATTGACAAAATCTGTTAGCTCTGAGAATTTCCTTGGTGTAGAGAAACAATGGGTGTTTCAGGGCTGGAAAAATGACTAAGCTCTCTTGTGGGCCCCTGTGGAAAGAAAACAACAAGTGGGAGATTGTTGGGTTGTGTTATATTCTTTCCACATAGTTAACAGGGGGTATGAGGGGTACCCATAACCCCACTTTGTGGGGTCCGGGGCAGCGCCCCGGAAAATTTTGGTTTTGGACCCTATGTTAGGTTGGGCGGACCCTATGTTAGGTTGGGCGGACCCACCTATGGTTTTGTGCATGATTTTCACACATGTTTTTTTGGACGCGATGCTTTTCGGTCCATGGTTTTGGACGCAATGGTTTTCGGTCCATGGTATTGGATGCTTCAGCATGTATAAATATGTATTGTAACATTTAAAGGAATATAATGAAAAATCAAGCTAGTAGTCCCGGTTTTGGGATCTAGTGGGAAATCTCTGTGTATATGTGCTTTATGTGTTATTCTCTCGCATTTTTATTTTTCCTATGATTTAGAATTCGTATGCAGGTAATTTCTGTACAGGGTTAAAACCTACATTCTTTACTTTGTGAAAGGAAGTTTTTAAAATTTTTCATATAGTGATTACCCACCCACCCCCCCCACCCCCCACCCCACCCAATATTCTCTTGGTTTCTAATAGATTGACATGCACATATTCAACTCTTTTCAATTATGCCAATTGGGTATTCAAATTTATGATATCCTCCTTAAGATCCTTCTCCTTTTCATCTAGGATTTGCAAAAAAAATCTCCTTATATTTACATGCAATTGTTAGCCTACTAAGTTCAACAAATAATTTATATATTACATCCATAGCTTAGTCATATTCAGCTTGGGTAGCTTCATTCTATCACCATCATCATCACTAGGTAGCTCAACATGGCTATAATCAAATTCATCTAATGTATGACTCAAAAGTAATTCATCAGTGTTTATACCTTTAGATTTACCTTGTTGGAACACACTCAGTTTTATTGAGAAATTTTATGATTTCTCCTTATCAGTTGTTTAACTCACACTAGTGGAGAAGACTCTTTCTTTTGAGAGTCCTTCTTATTTTTCTTCTTCTTACTCTGCTTCACAACCTCTTCATAGTTTTTACCATATAACACCTGCAATCTATCCCAAATATCCTTTGAAAATCTCATATATGTTATCTTCTCCAAATTTTCATTACGAAAAGTATCATAGATAACACATTTTGTTTGTGCATTCTACTGCATTATCTTTGGTGGGGAAAGATTTGTACCATATCCTTCACAAATTAACTTCCAAATGTTAAATCCATAATTTAAAATTTATGATTTAAATTTTTCATCCCATACCTTGAAGTTTGCAGTAGTGAGTAGAGGGACTCCTTGATGATCCATCTAAAACAAAATTAACCTTTTCACCTAGATCTACTTTCCATTGGTTACTCTACATCTGAAAGCCTCACTCTAATACCAATTGTTCAAAGCTTGATAATATTGAGATGGGGGGTGAATCAATATTGAGCACTATGGATCAATTTTACCGCATTTTTCCCTTCTTTATAAATAACAGAATATTCCATTAGTTAACAGTTCATTAAGATATCATAACACATGAGCAACATGCACAAATAAACCATAAGAGGTATATAATCATCAAATATTAAGTAAATAAATAGGTAAGCATGAGAGTAACCATCAACACATGAACACATTTTATAAGGTGGAAACCCAAAGGGAGAAAACCACCATATATTTTTCTCTGCTTCTCTCTTCTTATTATTAATCCAAATATTCTTTTTACATAATCACTAGCCACCACTAATGTAAAATCCACAATTTTCCAATCATGCAAGCAACACTCACCTATCAGAATCCACCACTTCTTGAACTATGCAAACCACCATCTGTTGGAAGCCACTACTCCAATGACTTTGTAGGCCACCACCTATTGGATTCTCCAACTTCCAATATTCTATCAAGCCACCATTAGACGAAAGCCTCTACTCCTAAGTTCTCAGGACACTACTTGAAGGATTTCACTACACCCTGAATCTGCAAGCCACCACTCGCGCATTGAAGTCCCCAACCTTCAATCTCCTATGTGGACCATGTTTCATAATATTTCATACTAAGATCCACCTGGTTGAATACAAACACCATGGGCCACACTTTATCCCATTTTCATACTAGACCCACTCTAACCTCTAATCTCAATAACTAAATATGATCTCAAACCCTCTACAACACAAACAACCTCTCACAATCAAACATCCTCTCTATATGATACTATCCTCTCACATCAAATCATCAACTCACACACTTTGTCTCAACAAAACAACAAATTCCTAAAAATAACACATCATGACAAACTCAAAATCCACGTATCCCATAACCATGACTCTCACTCTTTACATCAGCATACATACCATTTATTTGACCATTTGACAACATATCCTTGACACAGGTACATCCTCTGACTCAATATAATTATTCCACAAGCCTTGGCAGCATTAACCTCTCACTCTCAGCCTCAACATCAATCTGACTCAAAAAAAACTCAACATAAAATCTCACTCTCATCAATTTATTGAACACATATTAGCATACAAGTCATATAAACACACAACATCAATTCCTCTCTATAAGACTCAACCCAAACATGAAAGTTATAGCCAAATAAGCTACAAGGCATGTGATATCAAAACACACCTGAGACAATATAATCTATAGCAGCCCTTGATCTTAGACCCATGCTCTTCTACAACGACGAACTTCATCCACAACATCTAATATATGTGCATTGCCTCAAACATATTTTTCCATTGGTGCCATATACATTCCTCATTAGATCTAACCTCCATCATCCTGTCTTCAAGAAACTATGCGCACACAATCACAATGATCACACACCATCACATTCCATCTTTTTATAATGCACACTGTCACTTAAAACACACCCTCGCATATGCACTATTCAAATGAATTTTTCTTAGATGAACCATAGAAATGATCCATACAAGAGGTATATAAAAATTTTCCTCCCGCACTCTGAGTCAACCGAAACAACGCATTGGACCAGATCACACCAATGAATGCATTCCATAATGCTCAACAATTAATTACGATGACTTAATGAAGCCATAATCAATTCAATTAATGTGTACCAAGTGGAATCGATCAACCCATAAATAAACCATCAAGGCATTCACACTCACGTAGTAGGATCGGATCAAATGTACTCATTGTGGACCAAGTCAAGTGAGCCTTCCAAACATTATCTTGGGAAAATCCAGTGGTTTATGTGCATGGTTTTTTATTTGCACACCTATAGGAATGAACACAAGTTATGCATGTTGAATCTGGGTTACTGGTCTGGATTTTCCAAAGAAAATATGGGCTACCAAATTTGTGGGCACGGTTTTGCCTCTTGTAATCAGAGTTTGTACTAAAACATGGGGAAACTTCAAATTTTACTTCCCAAAAATTGTTGCCACCTCTTTAACACTTCCTTAAGGACTTGTATAGCCTCTAGAACCTTTGCAACACACCAAACCATCAGAAAAAAGCCCATTGATATCAATGCCAACCTAAAATGGTTGATTGTCTCCTAAGGTTGACATAACTGCCAACACCATGCCGCCAATAGAGCGATGGTTTCCAAATATGCCAAATCCAATCCATGCAATTAGTATGTATTGATGAGACAATCTTTTTGTTCCATTCATTTTTTGAAACATGTTTAATTTTAAGAAAACTTTGATACGATCTATGAGAATGAATTTATTGGATAAACAATATTTCCTTATTTTGGGGAAAGATTGTCTTTATTTTAGACATGAGTTATTAAGTATGATTTGTATTATGATAACTCTATAGAATATAGGGTATGAAATATTGGTAGAACAAAAGGGGGAAATGGAAAGTGTTAGGCCCCTATACCAATATGTGTCATATGTCATGATTGACTTGATGAGCTATGTAATATGTTCATACCTTTTCTTGTTGCAAAGGTTCTCCATATTTTCAAAAAATCAAAAAAATTAAAAAATGTAAAGAGGGTATACCCTAAAAAAGAAAAATCAAAGGGTAAAAAGAATAAAGATGGTCAAAAAATGAATGAAAATGAACCCTAAACAAAAATAGACCAAGAAAGTGTGCAAGTCTAAATGCCACTACTTTCTCATTTTGTGTAACAAACAATTGTGTGCAGCTTGTCACTTATGCCACAATTCATGAATATTCAAATTGTTTAAACTTGGCTAATTCATTTTTCAATTTCATGTTATAGAAATAGAGAATAAATATCTGACCAAACAATGTAATCTTGGCAGATAAGTAAATAGGTAGAGTAAATAAAAGGAGCTCAACAGTTCAATCTAAGCCCTTGGATGTAATAAGTGCAAACTTGGATAGGCTTTGCCATGTAAAAAAAAGGAAGATTTGAAGACGGTTTGCCAATCTAAGTGCACCCTAATAGAGAAGAAAAAATGCTAGGGTGAAGTAGGTAGGGTAGGTAGTTGATGTTGCAGAATTATATGTGATGAATAATGTCTCTAAATGTGTTAATCTTTCACTTTCATCACAAGGCCAAGGCAAAAGGTACATTGAAAGCATCTCAAGCAAAGCAAAGTCATAATAATTAATTCCCCTTCTCATTTTCCCTAATTATTCATTAATTTCCCCTAAGTACTAAGGCATTTTCTAAATTGGAGGGGCTCAGAGCATTTCTCTGACCTCTGGAGGGACCGGACCCTCGGCCCAATAATTTAAAAAGCCTAAGTACTTAAAACCATCATTCATTCACTCTCATAAGTCTTTTCCTAAGTAAAATCCTATTTTACTTAGGAAAAATACACAATATCACATAAAAACCCCTTTTTTTCTGCTTAAGCCTAAGTTAAATACACAATCCTAATGTTTTACTTGGCGCTTTTCATTACATTGTCATATTAACCATTAATCTATTTAATCTATAACTCCCGCACAATATTACCCTTTCTCGTATTATTTAAATATATTAAAAATCCCCAAATTTTACATATTCCACCCCTTTGGTTAATTATGACCATAAATATGTTTAAATAGGATTAACTAGTTAACTCGTAACTAGTTAACAGCCTAATCCCCCTGCTGCATTAATTGGGATTAATTAACCCTCGCGGTTAATTAAAACCCCCCCAACCAGTTATATCAACACCCCCTATATGATTAATTAACTCCTAATTATGTTGGGCCCATCACAGTTAAACTCCGCCGCAATGCTCCTCCCGTCCACCATCTGATCAAGTCCTCCACATCCGACAGTTGTTATTGATATCGCACAACCCTTGGTGACCACGCATTATTGTGAGATCACCAAGCGGTTTTCACATCGTACCTCCGCCATGCATCAAGCAACCAGTGGAATCGTTGCCTCCCAGCTAAATACCACCCGTTCCCAAAAGTGGTGTGATACGAAACCGCTTACCGTTGTGCCATATACGACAAAACATCATTTCCCGCGCATGTCATCCGCCCAAAAAACAAAAAACCCCACCAACCTTGACTTTGTTAATAAAAAAAATGAACGTCATTTTTATTTTTCTGTATTGCAACCTATGCTCCCTTGCAAAGAACATCCAAGTCAACTGTCTAAGGTTTCCAACCGCCACCTTGCCAAGAAACTTGCAGTCGACGTAGCCCGGAACCTGTTATCCATTACCAATACCTGTCATTACATTGTTCACTCCCGAAATACAGTTATTTATCCAATTTCCTCCAAAACCTTGCAAGTTTTGGTTTTACATTATAAAATCCACAGAGAAAGGCCAAATTCAGTACAATTTCAGTTTGTGTTTTACCAAATAAGTCCCTTAACCTACTGTTTTACCCATTTTCTACAGTAAACCCAAATTCCTTTTGTAAATCCACAAGAATCAATGGAAACCCCCGTTGTTTTGGATGTCACACCAATCAATGCCCCTCATAAGGACCTAGACTATCTGCCTCTTGCAGATAAAGACTTCCAAATAAAGGACCTAGCCACTGACTAGAATAACCTTAAGGTCTTTTGCCAAGCTAGAGACAACTACCTAAATGGCTCAGACATCCTAGGACTGTGGGAATCCAACCTTCCCAGGTACTTTCTCCCCTCAATCCATGTTTTCCCTGATCTAATTCATCCATGCCATGCAAACTATGACCCTAACTGCAGAGTTGTTATGTCCCCAAGTCAAACAGTCCTCTTCCCCATAACAACTGCATCCATTAATGAAATGTTGCAGTTTTCCCCTGGTCAAGCTCTCACTCCCCTTTCTATGGGATATTTACTTGATAAATCCACTTAATTACTACAATCAGAACTCATTCGCATCTGTCAGAACTTCATGTTAGAAAAATATCAGCCCAAAGGCCCCCCTCCTTATGGACATACCTTTTTCACAGATATGGGCAGAATTATAGTGGATATGATATCTTTAGCAAAGGGATTTAACACTAGTGAATATGTTGATGAGGTAACCCTAGTGTTATTTTCAATCTTTACTCCTGGACAACCCCCTATTGTTAAATATGACTATGCCTCCTATATTGCCAATCAAATTCATGACCAATTCCTGAGACTGGAAAATGAAGGTGTCTTCAAATACACCACTTTCATCTATCATCTTATGTTCAGTCAGAGAACTTTCCTTTCCCTGTCAGGAATCTTGACACCAAAGGAAATCCCAGGTCTGTCATATTTTGGAGTCCCATTTTCCATAAATCCCTTGATACCCCTTCCACCTACAATGAGTTCATTGATCTATTTTTCCATCCAATAACCACTTTATTGACAAGAGTTTCGCCTCCTAGGATCAGTGGTGATATGAAGAAGATCCTTCAACTCTCCAAGCAGAATAGGTGATTGGTATCTGTACAAGAACCATACAGAAATCAGGATATATGGGTGTGAGCTCTGCCCTTTTAAGCTACCAAAGTATGTTCCAATGAGATTGTTTGCATTGGAATACTTCAGGAAAATGATAAATTGAGACTTGGTTCATTTTTATAATGCCAAGAAGAAAGCTCAGCTTAGAATCAAGAATCAGTTAGGCCCTTTTGTCTGTAACACAAGGGAGACATGGAGAGAAGTAGAAATAATTTTAGAAGATCATCTTAAGTTACAAAAGAGTTTTGGGTGGATACCATATCACACTAATAGCTTTATATGTGATAGAAGAATGAAGAACAGATTTTCACCATACATTCACCATAGGATCCTAGAGATTGAACAGTTTGCAAATATGGATGAATGGAGGGAAGGGACCCTAGTAGAAAATGATAGTGAATAGGTCAATATTGAGAATGGTATGAAAGATCTTAAGAAAACACTTGACCTGGATTCTTTTGGGCATGTACAAAGATTAGGAATTGGTGCATCTACTGCTGGAACCTCTCAGCAACCGTCATAGGAAGCCAACACACTAGCCACAGAAACATCCAAAAGCAAGGAACTAGAGACTAGCATTCAAGCCACATGGCAATCTACAATGTCAAAACAGCCTAAAACTTCCAAGGAACAGTCCCAAATGTCAACTCCTCCAACTCAAAGCAATGTGGGAGAACCTCCAATCTTGCAGACTCCTCTAAATGAGGAAAGGAATAAAAAGAGAGATAGTGAAGTAGCTACCCCTGCTAGTGGACCCTCAGAGCAGCCTGGTACAGAAAGGCAAAGGTTAAATCCTCTTTCGGAGGAGGAATTTTTTGAAGATACTACTGATAGTCAGAGGAAAGAAGGAGTATATAGCCAGCAAACTTTTCCATTGGGAGGAACATTCACTAGCTCATAGAGATAGGAGCTAGAGAGACAACAAAGTGCAGAGATATCATATTTTAGACTTCCAGGAAAGGACACTCCAGATATCAAAAAGACATTTATAGAAATAAAATCCAAAAATGATCCATTAAGGCTTCAGGTTTACAATCAATATTTGAAAATGGCTCCCACAAATCAAAACAGACTGATGTCATCTTATGACATCAAAGAAGGTAAAATGATAATGATTTATTTCAAGCCTAAAGTGCAAAAGCCTCAATCAGCAACAGACTATCTCAGAACCAATTTTGAGGTCATGGCAAAGGATATTCATCCTTTGGATCAGATTGAATTGCATAAACAAACTGGAGAAATGATTTATTCAACCTTGACTAGTAAGGCAATGATGGCCCAAAGGTTGCAAAATTCTTTGGATAACACAACTGCCCAACTGCATTTGGAGAAAGCCTCCTCCTAGGCTAAAGATAACAAAATTAAGTCTTTAGTAGAAATAATTATTGGATTGGGACATGATCCCAAAGATGTGAAGGCTACAGAAGCCTTAATAAAAAAGAAAGATGAAGATATTGCTGCCTTGAGGAAGCAACTAAAGCTGCCTCCTTCAAGGCATCCACAGACTGCTAAGATCATAAAGCAAAAATATGAAGAAGAGTTGATGGATTTACTCTTCAAACTTAATGAACGACTGAATGAGACTGAGCAAGAACTAGAAAAAGCATTGAAGGATAAGCAGGGAGAGTAGACCTCTCAGGCTCCCAATGTGATACCAGTAGTCTCAACAGCAGTCCCTTCTACACTTGGGACAACACTAGCACCAAACATCCCAGCAGCCACAGCAGAGGTGGTCACAGGTACAGCAACAGCAGGAACAACAGGACTAGCACAGGGCAGCACTTCCAATTTGAGCACAAAGGAACTAATAAAGTCAATGGAGGACATGAAACTACAAGCTTCAGAGCTAAATAAGGTGAAAGAGCAGTATGCCAACTTAGAGCAAAGGTATGATCTCTCAAAGATAAATGTTGCATAAAATTCAAGAGAGATTAAAGGATTAGAAAAGAAAGTGAAATCATCAGAAAAGGATCTTACTTTTGACAAGCCTCTCGCAGAAATTAGGAAAATTCTTTGGGCCAACATCACTCAATCAATAAATGATGTTTGGCCATCCATCCAAATAATTTTTTAGCAAATTGATCTAGTAAAGGCAACCCAAGAAGAAATCCAAAGGGCAGGAGCAGAATTAGGAAGAACGCCTGAGGAAGCCAACAGGCTCATAAATTTTTTGAATATCAAGAATAAGTACCAGCTTGAAGAACTTGGCATTGAAGACAGAATAGGGACCATTTTAGAAATAAAAAGGGTATTAACCAAAAGAAATTTGATGCAAAATTTAGAAAGAAGATGCCATGACATGTAGGCAGAGATTAATGCTTTTATGGAGAAATTTTCTATTTTGTAGAGTAAAGGGCTACCTAGTCCTTTAGTGATTAATGAAAAATTAATAAGGCATATAGACTATGTGAATAAATTGAATCAATATGCAGGCAATCAAGCAAGTTCATCAACAAGTGCATCAGGAATAAAAGCACTCCCTACAGGCAGAGTTCTCTATGACAGCCTAGAGAACCTGTTCTATGTCGAGCATGAACTAAAGCACTTGTTCCTAATTCAGCCTACATTCTTCAGGTACACAGAAACAGATGAAACCCTCAGAAAGTTTCAAAAAACTAGAATACCACAGCCAAAATGGTGGGAAGAAATTCTTGAAATTTTGTAATTTATCCTTGGTAAAAGGTAAATTTTGATTTTTACTACAGCCAATGAGGGTAAAGAGGATGAACAGAGATCAAACAGGTAAAGAGTATCAGATGTAGGTAAAGTGTATCAGTAGGAAGATAAAAACAAAGCAGCCAGCACAAAATTACACCAAAGACAGCAAGAGGCCAAATCATAGGGCCTAACTCTAGCACACTCTCAAGAATAGGGACAACAAACCATTTGGTTGCCTTTATCTATCATCTACGAAGTCATCTGGCCCTGTTTTCTTGTAAAATATGATTAGTCATCTCAGATTATATCTCACTTTCTTATGAGATATTTCATTATAATTTTTTTTGTATAAATACACCCCCATTCGGAGTATTGAGGGTGGATTATTAGACATTGTTGTAAAACTTATTATTTTGGAATAAAGTGTTGTTGGACAAATCTTGCATGGCTCGCTGGATAAAGAATTAATACAAATGACTTTTCACAGGATTCATGTGCAATACATCGGACAAATAAGTATTTATATCTCAAGTGTTACTGTTCTCTTGTTTATTATATCAATTATGTTTCATATTTGAATATTTAAAATGAAAAAGCTTAACTCAGAAAGTGCTTCAGTGCAATCTGTTTTCAATCATTTATATTCTTGGTGTTTTCTTCTAAGCTAGCATAAAAAGTGAATTCTTAATTGCTCCTATTTCCTAGTTTAATCATTTTGATCATTTATTAAAGAATTCTTAATTGCTCTTTACTGGTGATCATTCAAGTTCTTTTCTCTTAAAATATGTTGAAGGATTTTTAATTTCCCTTCATCCCTTTTAAGCCCAACCCATCCTATCAAATTATCATTTGATCCCTGTTTTAGCTATCTTGCCCTGTGAAACCATCCTTTGCTGAGAAACCAAATCCAGTTGAGCCATTTCTTTTGACTCCATTAGCCCAATGGCCTGAACTATTCAGTTCCAACCCTCTGCTATTGAATTTCACCACCAAACTCAACCAAAATCCCAAAGCTTTCATAACTAGCCTAAAACCTTATAAAACAAAGCTAAATCCTAAAGAGAGAGCCCTCTCTAGGTACAGATTGGCTAGATTCTATACCCAAAAGTTGGTTTGTGGTTACCTTAGACCCCTTTCCTCTTCTTACGACTTTTGGGAAAATCTGAGTGATAACAGAAAGAATGAAACTTTCATGAATGAAGGCAATGAAATGTTGTGCTTGATCATACTTCTATAAGTTTTGTGTTGAATGTATTTAGTACAAAACCATAGTTGTTTATCCTTTAAATGTTTCATTGTCACACATTATTCATTTGGTAATTATTTGATTGTTTTTTAATGGTTCATTAGAGGTTGTATTATTGTTATGTTCTTTAATTGTGTATCAGGGATTAATGGTTGAATTTTAATTCATCATTCCTCTCTTTGTTGATTCTCTTTGCTTGAATATAGATTAGATTAGTTCATGTGGTTTTTTCTTACAGGAATTAGTTTAATTCTTTGTGATATGTGCATTATAGTTTGTGGAATGACTTTCATAAGTTAAGTATGCCGCATATACATCTTTGTTGCAAAAAGAATTAACATTATGATTTTTTTCCTTTTTGGATGTTATGTCATAGTCCTTCATTTCCTTGAATTGGTTGTATCTGGTTCATATTTAATGAATGATCATTCTACCTTTGAGGAAGTGAAATCAGTTATTTAATTTTTCTTATCTCTTGGCCAAGATAGGTAATTACTAATTTTCATTTGTTTATTTTGTGATTTTTAGTGTGAATTAATCAAAATAGTCTAAAACTTATTGTTTCATGTTTTTTATAGAATCAACAAGTTGGTTTTGATCTATCTTGTTCCCTCTTATTTCCTATTCACATTGGAAATACATTTTGTTTTGTAGCCTTAGAATGATTCTCACTTAGAATTTAATATTCTTCTTAAATTATTTT
The DNA here is from genome assembly GCA_000404065.3 of Pinus taeda. Lineage (NCBI taxonomy): Eukaryota > Viridiplantae > Streptophyta > Pinopsida > Pinales > Pinaceae > Pinus > Pinus taeda. The sequence continues at coordinate 125,491 of APFE031741014.1, read as the reverse complement.
ATATATTATATTAATATCATTCCTCACTAGTTAGAATTATTCCTGGTGATTTTATAACATGTATATTTGTATATAATTGTTAATTTCTTATTTTTCTATTCTTTTGTGAGTTGTAAATATTATTATAGGACCCTTGGAGAGATTTTAACACTTTCTTTCTCTTGGCAGGAAAATTTATTTGGCTAACAGAGCCATTAAACCCATTAGGGACAACCATACCAAATGGCTTGGGTTAGATTTAAAGAACCTCAGATCAGGTTGTCTCCTCTTGTTGATATATAGTCAATTATGCTCATAAACAAGCCAATACCTCGAGTATGATTCTCAAAATCGCCAAAAGAAGCATGTACATCTATATGGGAAGAGAAAGAGCATGGTGAATTACTTATGGTGCATACCTTAGTGATGGTTTTTGTACAACCTATAGAGGATGGATTTCTTTGCAAGGCAGACTCATTTTTCTCCTCCACTCCCTTACCTTTCTAGAACTTCATCAAAATTTGTATTTGGCTTGCAGCTCAAGTTGAAGCTCCTGAAGCTCTTCATCCTATTGATTTATGTCTTCAAGCTCTTGAAGCTTTTTCTCATTTCTAAAGCTTTTTTCATGGTTTTTCTTTTGCAATGAAGAAACTTGCACTTCCAAATTGCAAATGGAACAAATGGAAGAATCTAACACAAAGAACAAAATTTGTTAACAAAACCTTCACAAATTTGATTTGATACCAAACTTTATTTGAAATTTTCAAATATAAGATTGCTGCATTTTTTCTCCATTTTAGATATGTTATAGATTTCTCAATTTTTTATCATTAACTTGAAAACTGGCATCATAATTAAGATTTATCATTTAAAGCTAAAATTAAACCGTAAGTGTTGTCTTGATGAGTCTTGAACGAGGTTCAAAGTTAGCTGCACCAACCAACAAAACCCTAATTGTTGGCCCTTTCGGCAACCGCGTAGCATACGCTGCAATCTCACCTGACGCAGTATTGGAAGATGATAGAACCAGGTTTCTACATCCAGAGGTCAGTGTGTTGGGTTCATATGGTTTCTAGGGTTTCTTTCGGTCTTCACGAACCCTAACCCTTAAAATATAAATAATTGCACTAACTCGTAGAAATAGAATCTAACCCTTCACGAAATGATTTAAACATTCATAATAGTAAAGTAAATAATCAGATATACTACTTTCATGCATCAATTAAGCATTACTTCATATAAATTCAGAATAACAGAATGAATATATAGAAATTGCAGAAGTAAATATAGATGCACATATACAAAAGTATGGCTCAAAATAGTCTTTATTAGATGTATTATTTGTTGTTACAGAATCTTCTTCCCTACACACTCAGCTTGCAGACTTACCAAGGCCTCTACGCACTCAGCAACAGGAGCTTACCCTTTTGCCTAAGTACAGGAAACAGACTTTCCTAGCTTAGATTAATTGCCCATACAATGATCTTCTATTATCGAATGACCTCCTATACTCTTTATGACTATTCTATATATAGCCTTCGCTTTTACAATACCATGGTCCGCGGACCATGTGTGGGTTACAAAACTCCCTAACTTCTAACAAACTAAGGGACTAAAGCCCCTTTTGACTTCTATGACCTTCGTGCTCCGCTCCCTCAAACGCAGAGAATCTACAGTATACAAAATTTACCCCAGGGGACCCTGTCCCAACAGGCCCCCAACAAAATTTTGTGACTCGTCCTCGAGTCACTCTATTATTGGTGCCTCAATATTCTTCTGCAACTCACTGAACACGTTCTTCAAAACTTGTAGGTTACTTCAGTTTTCCAACTTTTGGGCAGTGTTGTTTATAGTCCGGTACTTCCTTGCAATTGCCTAGAGTACTAAGACTATCCCACAATCATATAGTCATTATATACGAGCAAGATCACAGCTATACAGCTTCAATTGACTTCCATTGACTTTTCCCAGTAATAATTCCCCATTCAGCTTCACGAGCTGAACTATGCCACCATCTATAATTTCCTTAACAACATAGGGTCCTAGCCAATGCATTTGAAATTTTTCAGGGAACTTTGTAAACTTACTGTCATATAGCAATACCAAATCTTCATTCTTGAAGCTATCTTGTTTGGTATGGCGATCATGCCATGCCTTTTCATGGTCCTTCTACACCTGCTGATGAAATCCTGCCAAGAACCGGTCCTCTTTCAGTTCTACGATCTGTGTGAGTCGCTCCTCCATATTATCATGATCAGCCATGTCTGTAAATGCTACAATCTGCAAATTGGACACAATATATTCCATGGGAATTACAGCCTCCTACCTATACACCAATCTGAATGGGGTTTGTCTTGTCAATTTCTTACAAGTAGTCATATATGCCCAAAGGATCGCTAGTATGTGCACATCCCAATAATTTTGCTTCGCGTTGAAAACATTTGTCAAGGCGCTCTCCATAATTTTATTGAAGGCTTCCACCATATGATTTTCTTGAGGGTGATAAGGCGTACTCTTCTAATGATATACCTGGAATTCCTCAAGTAGCACAGCAATTGTTTCATTTAAGAAGTGCGTACCCTATCACTCATTAAAATTTTAGGGTAGTCGAATCGAGACAAGATGTATTCAAAGATAAAATTTGTGGTTGTAGCTGCGCTATAGTCTTTCACAAGTTGTGCCTCTACCCACTTGGTCATGTATTCAGTCGCGGTGATAATATATCTAGCCCCATCTTTTTCCCTGGTGGTTGTATTGGACCCACAAAGTATATCACCTATTTTTCAAACACCTGCAACGTCACTTGTAGATTTAGGGGCAATTCATCTCTTCGGAAAACTCTCCCCATTCTTTGACAAACATCGCACGCCCTGCAATAGGTCTTAGAGTCCTTATGCATAGTAGGCCACCAAATTCTTGTGCATAGGATTTTTTGTGCAGTCACTCTCCCTGCGTAATGTCCTCCCGTTATTCCTCCATGTGCTTCTACAAAAATTCTTGGTCATTCATACTCCGGGACATATCTGCACAATATTTCATCAAAGCCCATTTTGTATAAATGTCCAGCAATCACAAAAAAAATCAGTCGGCTGTACCATCAGTTCCTTCTTCTATTGCATCCAATATCCTTCTGGGATTGTACCTGTAGATAAAAATTTAATGATATCTGCAAAGTGAGCATCTACAATGCGAACGACGAAGAGTTGCACATCAGGCAAACCTTCCTCCAAACTTGTAGGCTCATCACTAGTATCAATCCTCGAGAGGTGATCAGGACCAGCATTCAAGCATCATGGCTTCACAATTACCTCAAAATCGTATTCCTGGAACACCAACAACCACCTGCAAATCCCCCCCCCCCCCCCAACAAAGGTTTGTTGACCAAATATTTCAAAGCAGGATGGTCCATATACATCTTGAGGTGCGCTCCTAACAAATAGTGCCGAAATTTTTGCATCACATAGACCATTGCTAGCCCTTCGCGCTTCATGGTCAAGTAGTTCTTTTCTGCCTTTGACAACTTCCTACTCACAAATGCTATTGGGTGGTCAATATCTCCTTCACCCAGTTGGGTCAGTACTGCACCCAGAACAATACAAGATGCATATACATGAACACGAAAATTCTTCTTCCAATCCGGGAATAGTAAAATGGGCACAGTAATCATTTTCACCTTCAAAACATCCAAACTTTGCTGGAAATCCTCGTCCCAACAAAATGTTACATCCTTTTTCAACAATATTTCCATCGACACAGTTATTTATGCATATGCCTTGATGAACTTCCTGTAATATCTAGTATGACCTAATGTTACACACAGATACTTAACATTCTTCAGGGCCTCCAAATTAGCGACGACTGCAATATTCTCAGGGTCTACCATCAATCCTTTCTTGCACACCACATGACCCAATAGTATTTCATACGGTACTTAGAATATGAACATTTTCAGATTAAGTGTTATCTAATGTTTTCGACAGGTGTCCAGCATGAGGCGCAAACTAGCAACATGGTGCTTTACCAATCTGAACATTATCCAGTCATCAAAGTGCACCTCCAAAAAAATGTGAATAAATCCCTTGAATGTTGCAATTACTACACGTTAAAGATTGTGGGCCCATTCTTGAGGTCAAAAGGAATCACTATGTATTGGAAAAAACCCCTCAATTGCAAAGGTGGTCTTACTTTGATCCTCTGGCATGATATTGATCTGATGGTACCCCGAGTACTCATCTATGAATGAGTAGGCTTCCTTCCCTCCAACATTCTCCAGCGCCTCGCCTGTAAATGGTGTAGGGAATGGATCATGGATGCACACATCATTCAACTTCCTTAGGTCTACACATATATGAATTTCATCCTACTACTTCTTTTCTTAAACTACCATGGGTCTCAACCAGTCTAATTCCTCCACAGGTTCAATGATCCCAGCTTCTAGCATCTTATCCAAATCCTTGCTCTCATTTTCCTTATATTTGGGATTTGAGCGGTAGGGGCACTACTTTACGGGATTCACATCTGGCTTCAAAGTAATCTTCATGATGCCCAGATCCCCTACTATCCCTTTTAGATAAGAGAACTTGCTGGGAAACAAGTCATGATACTCGCACAACAGCTTCAAAACCTTATCAATTGTATCTTTATCCCAATAATCGCCTATCTTCACAAACTCCAGCTTCATGTCTAATCCAATATTCTCTTGCTTAGTTTTTAAAGGCTCTGATATGTCAGGGATTTCTACCTTAGGTCCCTCGACTTCACGTTGTCCTTCAAACTTGGGAATATCAATATTTATGGGATCATCCTCACTTTCCTTTGTAGTTACATTATACCATTCAAGCGCATGTCGCAGCTGCGTATTCCAATCTGGTTGTACCCACTCAACTAGCTCTTCATGTAAATTGAAGATCGTAGCTTTGATTTCTTGGAGTGTCTCATCTATACATTCAAATCCATCTTCAAAGTTGAAAGTTAACAGAATGATTTCTTTCAGGATACCCCATTCGTTCATCCCATGCCGCAGCTCAGTTTCCAAGTACCAGTTCATTGGGATGGTATCCAAAGTATGACAAAAGATGTGAACCCACTCCGGTTGCAGTTCCTCTCCCCATGCTTTTTTCGATCGTGCCAAGTTCTGGCACGAATCATTCTTCCCTATGTATTTCTCCACCATGAAAGTATTGGCATACCCAAACCTCATCTTCATCATTCTCTGGTATTCTTTTCAATTGGTGAAATTTTCCTTATGTGTACCCCACCAATAGGCAGGTGTAGCTTGTAGTGCAATATCTATAGCTTGGAACCGATGTTCTTTTGGCACATCCATTTCAAAATTATCCAAAAAAATTTAACATCTTCTAAACCATCATAATAAGTTAAATTTTGTACCTCAGTGGATATGCATCAAAGCAATTTTTTCAACATGTTACAGTGCAACAAGGATACTTCATGTAATCGGTTCTACCAATGTTCAATCTCCTCATCAGACTCTAAAGTCCAGGAACTATCACTATCCCATGTGATCTATCCATCTGTAGTGGGGTTGATCTAGTCCTCATCACATGCAGTGATCTTATAGATATGATAAAGATAATCCTCTTCTTCATAATCGTGGACTGGTTCAGTATACCGCGTACCTTCAGTTAGGTCCAATGGAACAATCACCTCGAGCTCCTTTCTTTCGAACTTCATTCTATGCTTTTTGAGATTTATGGTTGCATCCATATCAAAGGCCTAATCAATTCCCAATAGCGTAGGGTAAGGGTTACTATCATCAACTATCTCAATCACTTCAAAGTCTGCTAAGGCACTTTCTCCTTCAATATCCACCGTTACCCATACAAGCGCCCCATAGGAATGATCTTTTGCTAGTTTTCCATACGTAACTGGATAGGAGACCACTGCAGCCCAAGTCCCCCCATTCTTTCCCAAGTTTTCTTTAGCAAAAAATTTGCATCAAATCCTAGATCAAGAATCACCTGATCCATCTCATACTCTCCAATTTGTGTAGTCAGTCTCATCTCGCAACCGGTTCGCTTCTTTCTTTTGCCCACTTACCTATTGTGCATTTTTTTGGTGGAGGTTTAATTTTACCCGTGCAATTATCAATAATTTCCTGGAGCCCCTCTACCACCTTTCTATCCCTTAGAATATTCATGCAAGTATTCAAAAAAAATTCTAACAGCGAAGGGTCTATATCTTGTGCATTATTCTTTCCTCTAGACTTTTCTTGACATTCTGACGTAGAAGCTTCTGTGAAGCTCTTTTTAGCTTCGATAAAGGTTTCTTTTGCTCTACTTAAATCAAACCCAACTTCCTTCTCAACAACCTTGTGTACCCATCCTCAACTTTTGGATACTTCCACTTATCTTCTCCAGTGGTCATACCACTTCCCATCATTATATTGACACTAGGCTCCTCTTCGCAAGGCTCTAATCTCATCATTTGGATATTTTGCATTGGTGTTTGAGCCTTCTTTTCTTAAATCCTTTCTATAAGTACTGGACAGTCTTCTATGAAATGGTCAAACTGCCTACAATACTGACATGAAAGGTGAGTTAGATTCTCACAGTCACGTGCAAAATGACCTGCTTCTCCATAGTTGTAACAAATGATCTGACCACGACCCCTTCCAGCTCCTCCTCCTCACCCTCTTCCCCAGCCTTGAAATCCTTTATGCACCACAGTTGTGCTCTGATATTGAGGCCAACTTTATGCCTACATCTTATCCAGCATCCTATACATAGGGGTTCGCTCCATCATGAGTTCATAGCTCCAGCAGTCGCACTCATCGTGTCCTACCAATTTGCAGAAAGTGCAAACAACTGTTGCAGAGTCAACAAAAACTTTTGCATGAGATGGAAGTTATTAGTCATGTGTTTCCCATATATTTGACAAATAGTGCACCATAATGCTACTCTTGCACTCAGCCAACGGTTTTTCTAGCTTCAGGGGTACAGGACCTCCCCCAATAAGATAATTCTAGTACACTGGGCAATGGTCCTTATCATGACTATGGCCCTTACACTTCAGGCACCAAATTTTTGTGCGCACCTTGGGCTAGACTTATTTTCCCTTCTTAAGGCTCTATAACTCTATATGTAGAGGCCAACTATGACTGAATTTTTTGTACCCCCAAATTTGTATCCTACATAGGTGAAGCCTCCAACCTCATGGAAATCTCCAAGGCTTCAGCTTGCATTCCTATTTTTTGTTGAGACAGTGGAAATCTTAGATGAGGCAATAGCGAAGCAATGTACCAGTCTTTATGTTGATCATCTGTGATCTTCATGTTAGCCTACAGAATCAAACACTTCATTTTTTTTTCAAAGTCCCATGCAAGATCACTTACCCTCTTTTGGATCTCTTTAAACTTCGTCACTAACCAGGCTTGTGATTTAGCCTTCCTAAATTCATTTTTCAGTGCTTTTTGTGTTTCTATCATAGTCGTGTTGGGTTTACATGAACAAAACTTGATATACCAACTCAACGCTCTATCTTGTAGCGTTGTGACCAGCTGCACTTTCTTCATGTCATCATCAGTAATCTATTGTTCCTTCCATACAAAATTTGCTACGAACCAAAATTGCTCAGGGTCTTCAATCCCCAGACCCTTGCACACAGGAATCTTCATTACGTTCGCCATGTTGAAGTATGGAGGTGGAGGTGGAGGTGGAGTTGTGGGTGTGTGAGGAAAAGGTGGAGTGAATGAATGGGGTATCCATGCGATAACTTGGCTCGCAGTCTACAACACACCTTGCGGTGTCTTAAGAATACTTCTCTCTTCGTCACTATCAGACGATCCTAATAGCATACTATATTTAGCACCCGAATCTAGGTCCCTTTTGAATGCTCTTCCACTTCCCATAGTCCCAAACTTAAATTTAAAGACATAACCCACTTTTCACACAATAACATTTTAATCCAATCCTTCATGGATTTCAAACACTTACCTCTTGGCCCCTTGAAAAACCTGTGCTCTGCTTCGCTATAACTGGTGGATGTATCGATCACAAATTTAGTTATGAATCCTGCCATAATACTATCGATCCAATAATTGATAGCTTGCGTTGTTTTATTTTCTGAATCCTCTAAGTGCTTCACCTGTTCTGGGGTCCACAAATGGGGTTGTCCAACTTCCATGTGCCCTGACTATCTACAAATTTTGACAACCACTAGTGTAATTCACACAGAAAATAACAAAAGAAAATTTTGTGCTCATCAGTATACAAATATCTATTCAGCCAGTCTTCCTTGGACAAATGTGGACTCCCGTTTTCCCAAGTCGAGAATTCATGCAGCTTATGATCTATCAACTTCTCAATTTACTTCTTAGTTTGGAACCATTTATTTGACATCACACATTCCTCAGATAGATCCTAGTCTTGGCAATGGAACCATTTGTTGGCTTGATGGGTCCTGACCCAGGTTTAAAGTTAGTTGTGCCAGCCAACAAAACCCTAATTGTTGTCCCTTTTGGCAACAACCTGCATAGCACAGGCTACAGTCTCACCTGAAATAGTATTGGGGCATGAAAGAACCAAGTTTTTGCATCCATAGGTCAGTGTGATAGGTTCCGACGGTTACTAGGGTTTCTTTCAATCTTCGCGAACCCTAACCCAAAAAATATAAATAATTGCAGTAACTCGCAAAAACATAGTCTAACCCTTCACGAAATTCTTTAAACATTCATAACAGTAAGTAAATAAGCAGATTGGCTACTTTCGCATGTAAATTAAGAATTAATTCATATAAATTCATAATAACAGAGCGAATATGTAGAAATTGCATAAGTAAATATAGATGCACATATACACAAGTATGGCTCAAAATAGTCTTTATTAGATGTATTCTTTGTTGTTACAGACTCTTCTTCCCTACGCACTCAGTTGTAGTGGCCCACGCACTCAGCCTGCGGACCTACCAAGGTCTTCGTGCACTCGGTAGCAGGAGCCTTCCCCTTCACCTAAGTACAGGAAAGAGACTTTCCTACCTTAGCTTAACTGCCCATACAATGATCTAATATTATCGAATGACCTCCTAGACTCACTATGACTCTTCTATATATAGCCTTCGCTTTTACAATACCATTATCTGCGGACCATGGGTGGGTCACAAAACTCCCTATCTTCTAACAAACTAAGGGACTAAATCCCCTTTTTACTTCTATGAACTTTGCGCTCCACTCCCTTAAACATGGAGAGTTTACAAGTATACAAAATTTAATTACAAAATTTACCCCAAGGGACCCTGTCCCAATAGTAAGCAAATGAAACAATTTGCAAAACACATTTGTAAAGGAATTCACCATATTTTGACTACATCTTCAATTTCACTTAATCAATGGGCCACTTCATTAATTCTTATTTACAAAGGGATTCTCCTTTTACAAAAAAAGGCTAAAAATATTCTCCTAATAATGGGTTGGGTCTCTCCTTTATGAAAGGGAAGAATCTTCTGACAATACGTGCTCATTCTCCCAATAAGTAACTTATTCTTCTAATAAGGGTTTTACAAAGTTCTCTTAATAACTCATTTAACTCATTTTTACAGAAAAAGGCTAATTTACAATTAATACAATCACTTGTTTATTCTCCTTCAAAGACCTTACAAATCTCCTTTTTTACCAAAGAGAAAAATGGACTTCAATTATTTTTATATTGTTGAGAATTACTTCAACATACTAAAGAGAGAATAACTCTCTAGATCAAATAAATTAGGTTCGAGGAAAAAATCATGGGATAGGTGGAGAAAAAAAAATTATCATCCCCAAGAAGATCTTAACATCCCCCTTAGGCTAAAATTATAATCCTACATATCTCTCGCACTTGTGTGTTGATGTTTCTATCTCGAGAAAGTACTTTTATATTCACCTAAGTGTGTAGGTGTGTGAAGCTACCTAATTGGCCCTTAACCTTAGAAATTACTTTAATAAATAAAGTAATTGAATTTTATAAGATAAAGAAAGTTAATTTAATGAAATGCAAATGCTATTTACATTAGTGAATTAGATTAATCTTCGTGATCTCAATTGATGTTGGGATCTAATCTCAACCATCAAACACTTTGATGATTGGTGTTGTGAATTCAATCAATAACTCAAACTTATAAAAGGAAGGCTATGCTAAGAGAGAAGACACATCTTGAGCACAAAATATTGTGGAAATCAAATCTTAGTGATGGGATGGATAAGGACTTCCATTCAAGTGTGCAGGATTAGATGAAGAGAGAAAGGGGCAACAAGGGAAGTATCCAAATTAAATAGAAAATAGAAGGACAAATCAAGGGTTTAATCAACTAGATCACTTCCAAGTTTACTTTTGTAATGGTATTCCTCTTCAGAGGTCCATTATCTAGAGAAGGGAACCCTTGTAAATGAAGTTATATAAATGAATAATTGATTTGAATGGTAGAAGTATTGAATGCATGTTATTGACATTGGTATATTTTTTTTACATATGAAAATCCCAATTGTTCTTTTATACAATAGATGTGCATAATAATTAAATATTACTAAAAGGAATCTGCTAGGTAGTAATTGGCCAGGTTGTTGGGGTTAAGGAAATTAATATGGTATCAAATAAATTTCTCTCAAGATTGATATCTAGGTTTGCACACAGTCATAATTCATTGAGGTTTAAAGCATGCGAAGGAGCAACATATATGTATTATCGTGCAAGGCTAGAAAATGAATCAGTTGTACATTGAGTTTGTACACATAGAGGCATCAAGATAAACTTGTATAGAAATATTGTATGGAAACTGAAGGGTTAAATTAATGTACAGTGACAAAGTTTAAAAAAAAAGTTTGTACCCTAAGACACATAAGCTAAGAAACCATACATAGAAGAAATAGTTCACAATGGAAAAAGGTACAATATGACGTCCTTTTGAGTTGCAAGGTACAAGCATGTTAAATAAAAAAAGGTGGTCAATAGTGAAAATTCATGAGAGAAGGTGTTATACAAAAAAAAAGGGAGGGATGGAAAATACCAATAGGCTTTTCATCTATCAGGAGTCGTTGTAAAGAAGCTTCAAACACATTCATGGAATATAGGTCGAAAAATAGGACTAACCATTAAGGTTTGTAGGTGACAGGGTAGAATTAGGGTGTAGGGAGTCACCAAGGAGAAACCATCCATTGCATCAGTCTATGGATAAGTCACGAGAACCAACACATGGTAGTATGCTCATAGTCACAAACTGAGAACCGTATGGATCCAACAAATTCAACTACATAAAAAAAGTTGTACGATGCAAGTAACACAATCATACATATTACAAAGTTCTATGAGAGTTAGAATAACCACCAAAGTAGTCACCAACTAGAGTCATACAGAAATGTACAACAATAGGAATGCAAAGGACAATGACCATATGTAGTAGTGGCAACAGGTATGAAGGGTAGTACTAGTGTAGCCAATAGGAATGTCAGAGGCCATATTTTAGAGGGAGAGAGGGAAACCGTACCAATCAAAGATTTGGTAGAAGATAATTAATTGTGTTTCAAAGGATTAAGACATAGATCCATGAGATCCTAGCAAATCTATAAACCAACATTTACTTTATTTGGGTGTAAAAGGACTTAGCACAAGGCTAATTATCAAATCTAGAGATGGTAGCAACTAGTTTGAGATTCGGGGATAGGTTGGATAGAGCTTCTAAATTTGGAGATGGAAAGTAAGGGTCACCTTATTGTTGAAAAAAATGACCTTTAGAAATTTGTAGAAAAGGTTATTCCTGAACTAACAAATCCAACAAATAAGGTGGCTCATGTGAAGGATGAGATCATAGCCCAAAGGATTATCATAGATGTCATAAAAGGATCATTTGATCCTACGCTGGGTAGAAAATAAAACAACCAAGGAGATGTTTAAACTTCTAATGGACCTATTTTCGATGTGACAACATGAACATGAACATTAGGGGACTTTTGAGGTCTAAAATGGGCCTCCTAAGAAAAATGTAAAACCAAAATAAACTTTATAAGAACCAATAGGATTCAAGATGATGATGTCGACCATGGGGAATGATTCACCATTTTTGGAGTAAAAATTTAAAAATAATAAAAAATAAAAAATTATTTTTTCAACTCGTATTTTTAACTTATATCCCTAAGGTTTTACTCAAATTTTAAGTGAGAGTACTCATTGGATGCAAAATTTAATTCCTCATCCAAGGAGTACCCGTGTTGCATACTTTCGATGGACCCTGCTACATGAAAAAATGTGATTGCAATCACGTTTTTCATGTATTTCTCATTTTTTGTGTAGTCAGGTCCATCAAAAGTATGCAACATGGGTACTCCTTCGACGAGGAATCAAATTTTTCATCCAACGAGCGTTTCCGCTCAAAATTTGAGTAAACCCATTGGGAGATAAGTTGAAAATACGAGTTGAAAATATAGTTTTTATTTTTTCCCTCTAAATTTTGATGATGTAATCTAATATTATTTTATTATTTCTAAAATTATTTTATAATTTCCTTACAAGGACCATTTTAGACCTCAAAATTCCCCTATTGCATGATCTTGAGAAAAAAAAACTCAGATCCATTTAGATGTCAAGGTTTGATAACGTTACCAATCACTTCATGAGAATCACTCCACATTAGGGAAATTTTGAGATCTAAAATGGGCCTCGTAAGGAAAATAATAAAATGATATTTAAAATAATAAAATAAGGCGTGATTTTTTAAAGAAAAAGAAATGAAATGTGACATCCCCTTTGGGAAAAATCCCCCTCTTACAAACATTGTAAACATTTTCGCATATCTTTATATAATTTAAAAAGGCCTAAGAATTGGGACACAAATTCCAAATTTTGAGGATAAAGATTTCATGGGGAAGTTGGTTGCTTTAAATATCAGGCATGGGTTGACTAAGTGGTTTAATGGAGTTGACTATGTCATTAATAAATCTGAAAACAAGGATAGGCCCGTGATCTAGTTGGGAAAAAACTACAAGCAAGAAAAGGAAAAAATGTATGATGATGTACGGGTTGTGATGGCCATGAGGAGAACCTTTGCAGGCCCATGAAGAGATAAGGACAAGGTTGGTTGGTGGAAAAACATTGAGGAGGAGAACATTCTTGAAGGACATTTTTTCCTTCTCATGCATTGGGGAGAGAATGCAAGAGAACATTCCTAAAGAAGAACTATAGAAAGAATAGCTATGGTATAGAGGAAGAGAAGCCATAGTGCATGAAGGAAAAAGAGCATAAATATTTATGCTACTATCATAATGAAAGGAGCAGAGAAAACATTTGGTGGATCATTAGGAGGAGATAAGGATATTTCTCAAGTGAGGGTAGTAGTCTCTAGATTCCCTATAAGGTACTACTACGCGTAGTGACTTTTTCTCAAATATCATTTTGCGCTTCTTTAGATTTATGACTCCGTTCATATCAGTATCCCAGCCTATTCCTAGTAGTGCGGGATAGGGATTGTTGTCACCGAAATCTCTATCACTTCAAAATCTGTCTGCGCGCTCACGCCTTCAATATCGACCGTCACCCCTTGCAATCTTCCCATGGGAAAATTCTTCTATTAGTTCGCCATTCGTAGCTGAATAGGGGACCATTGTAATGCAGGTCTGCCCATGTGTTCCCATGTTTTCTTTGGTAGTACATTCACGTCCAAAGCTAGATCTAGGATTACTTAATCCATTTCATACTCGCCTATTTGTGCAGTCAACCTCATCTCCCTTCCTGTGCACAGTGCATGCTTACCAAGTTTTCGGATCACGTGCGGTTCTCCTGCCCTCACGCAACTAGTGATAAGTTCCTGTAGCCCTTTAACTGCCTTGCTATCGCACAGCAGTTTCATGCATGTCTCCAGAAAGGTATTGAGCATTTAAGGGTCCATCCCTAGTTCTAGTTGATCCTTATTACCTGAAGTGGAGGCCTCCGTGAAGCTCTTCTTAGCTTCCATGAATGTCTCCTTCACACGTTCTAAGTCAAATTTTGATTCCTTGGTAGGAGCCTTGCGAACCCATGGGCTTTCTTCTGGTTTCTTCTCTTTATCATCCCCTGTGGTCATACCACTCCTGAGCATCATGTTTACATTTGGATCTTCTTCGCGTGGTTCAAACCTCATCATTTGCAAATTCTGGGTCAGAGGGGGCTACAGTACCCACTTTTCGCTCATCTTCGTTATCAGTGAAGGGCAATATTCTGCCTCATGATCAAATCAATTACAGTACCAACATGATATCCTAGTCGGGTTCATACAATTGTAGGCATAATTCCCTGGCCCTCCGCAATTGTAACAAATTATCTGGTCGTGACCCCTTCCTGGTCCCATTCCACCTCGTCCCTGACTACACCCCTGAAACCCAATGCGTGCCATCCCTGCAGTTTGGTCGAGGGCTCACGTTTTGGCCTACACCCTATAGATAGGAGTTTGATCCATCATTAATTCATAGCTTCGGCAGGTGCATTCGTCATGACCTACCGACCTGTAGAAATTACAAAACAATTGTTGGAACGTCTACGTATACCTCTGCAATAGATGACAATTATCCTTAGTGTGTTTTCCTCCTATCTGGCAGATCATGCACCATAATGTAGACGCCAGGCTCGACCCTGCCTGTGCCTCTGGTCTTAATAGCATTGGCCTTCCCCCTGCCAAGTAGTTCGCGAACACTGGACAGTGGTCCTTGTCGTGCCCTTGGCCTTTGCATTTTATGCACCATACTTCCTCGCACACCTCCGGCTGAGTTGTCCTTTCCTGTTTCAAACTTTGCATCTCTAAACACATATTCTGCAGTTGTGCATGGATTTGTTAGACTCCCAACCCAGGGTCTTGTATACGGGTCTCATGCAATCTCATTTCCATCTCCAACGCTTCGGCCTGGGTGGAAAGTTTTTGCTATGACAGTGTCATCCTTAAGTGTGGCGTAAGTGAGGCTACAAACCATGCATGATGTTGTGCATCTATTAACGTCATATTGGCTTCGCAGATCATACTCTTCGGCTTTTGGTCCAGGTCCCAGGGGGGCTCGCCCAGGAGCATCGGGATCTCCTTAAACCCGATGATTGATTGTGTCTCTGATTTTGGCCTGCTAAATTCCTTGTTCAGCACGGTCTGGATCTTTGCAATTCCTATGTTCGGGTGGTCACTAGAATGCGTTATATACCACGTTAAGACGCAATCCTGCAGCGCACTCACTAGCGTAGCCTTTTTAATATTATCATCCACGACACCCTGTGCTTCCCATACCGCTCTTATCACGAATCAGAATTAGTTCAAATCTTCATTTCCTACTCCTCTGAACACTGGCAGTTTGATCGCACTCGCCATACTAAATTGCGGTGGTGACGGAGGTGGAGTGGGTGGAGATGGAGGTGAGGGGGGTGAAACAGGTGATAGTGTGGGTGGAGGTGGTAAACGTGGAATTCTTTGTCTTATCAAACTGACCACACTTCTCTGAGAAACTTTCGCAAGCTCCTCCTCACTTACCCGCGAGGGTGAAATTAAGGGACTGTTTTCCAACTCCTCACTACCTCCACTTCTGTAGATCTTCCGGCTTCACGTATTCCCAAACATTAATTTATTTGCACAATCCGCTTTTCACACAATAGCATCTTAATCCAAGTGTTCAAGGATTTAATATACTTACCTCGTGGTCCCTTGAGAAAACATCGCTCTGCCTCACTGTAGCTAATGATCGTGTCTACCGCGAACTTAGTGATAAATCCTCCTATTATTCAGTCGAGCCATTGGTCAATAGATCGGGCTATCTTATCTTCTGATGCTTCTAGTCTGCGCACTAGTTCCAAAATCCAAACTATTGGTTTGTCGAGCCTACACCTTCCTTGACTGTCTGCTAACTTTGTGATCCACTCATATAGCTCAAAAGGAAAGGATGCAAAGAAAATTGTGGATTTCCATGTACAAGTAACCCTCCAACCACTGTTCCTTAGATACTCCCGGATTTCTATTCTCCTGTGTCGCGAACTCGTGAATATTCTTTTCCAACCACTCTTCAATTTCTTTCAAGTGGCATGACATCAGACATCCTTTATGCAAATCCCGGTCCTGGCAACAGAACCATTTGTTAGCTTGTATGGGCCCGACCCAGGTTCAGAGGTGATTTAACCAAGAAAATCTCTGTACTACTAGCCCTTTCAGCGACAATCCACAAAACGTGGAATGATATCTCACCCGAAGTAGTATGGGAGGGTGCTAGAACCAGGTTTCCGCACCCTCGGGATGTCTGATGGGCTTCTGGACGTTCTCGATCCGACCCGTCGCTACGCACACTTGCTAGTCCTTTTCAACCCATGATGTTGTTTCCGCGCAGCCCTACTCAGGGCACGACCCGTATAATACCCAAGTTCCTTGCTAATTAACTGATTACTTAACTTGTATGTGTAAGATTTATGGTTATTATAGCATATTTAGCAATCATATCAGT
This sequence comes from Pinus taeda, assembly GCA_000404065.3. Taxonomy (NCBI): domain Eukaryota; kingdom Viridiplantae; phylum Streptophyta; class Pinopsida; order Pinales; family Pinaceae; genus Pinus; species Pinus taeda. Next base: position 109,095 of record APFE031741014.1, on the reverse strand, counting down.
GCGCGCGATAAATAAACCAATATAAACATAAAGAAGATAATGCACAACAAATACACAGAAATAAGAATCAACTTCTCTTTATTAATCTTCAATCCTGATTATAGACTCGACACCACCCTGTACACTCAGCTGCAGGGGTCTGCACACTCAGCTACAGAGCCTCTTCCTACTACTACAACCCAATACACTTAGAATTCTACTCTAAGCTAGAACCATTCCTTCGCTACTCCCTCTATCATCTCCTCTCTTTTAAACTTAGAGCCTCGCTCTATTTATACAATCCCATGGTCCACGGACCATGGGTAGGCCGACATGACTTTACATTACATTACTTTAGGGAGGACAGACCTATGACTTAACCTCTACTTCGCGCTCCGCGCCCGCAATTCGTGGAGTCTTACAAAACCTTTGACCAAAACTTGGGCTTTGAGCCCCAAAACATGTTGTGGGGGGATTCCATGCCCAACACTTGGTATCACAGCCTTCCACCCAACTCCATACAGAACTAGGTTTCTTTCAAATGTATGTTCCTTGAAAATTTTGTTGATGATAAGACCCCAGCCATGCTACTCATATAATTAGGAAGCCTCAGGATGGAGGGAAAACAGAAAGTGAAATATTTCAATCAGAGGTTTATGTGTATTTTGAACAAGTTTACAATAGACACCAAACCTCATGACTCCATCACTGTCAACTATTACACATCTACACTTCCAACCACCATTGTGTAGTTTGTCAAGCGAGCTGCGAAGCCAACACTTTTAGAAAGCTGCAAAGAGGTTATTCTTGTTGAGAAAGACTTGTGTGCCATTGGAGTTATCAAGGATGACGAATCAATGAAAGACTCCAAGGATGCAAGCAGAAATCCCTAAGAAACGGTGAGCAAAGTCAGAGACAAGGAAGCAACTAACATTAATACCCTCACTTGCCTTGTTAAGAACTTGACCACCGAAATTTCCGAACACAAGCAACGAAAGACAGATACATTCGTGAATAGTCATCAACCCAAACAGAGACAGGTAAGCAGTTCATCAACCATCCTATTAAGCAACAACCGATTCGGTTCCAAATTTGAATAGAAGCCTATGTTCCAGCTCAATCAATGCGTTGATCCTAAGTATTGTTCCTTCCATGAAGAATTTCACCCCGAGAACTCTTGTTCATATTGGAAGTGAGTTGTTATCTGTCTATACTCATACACTCGATCTGGATGGTGACGTACAGGAGCAACCGGAAGACACTGATGATAATGAGGAAGTTTCACCTGATGAAGCACCAAGTTCTGGGCATGTGGTGAACGTATATTAGTGCTCACAAGTAGTCCCAAAGATGAACACCGAGAAGCAACCCCAAAAGCAAAATGATCGTTACAACCTTAGGAGTAAAGAGGCTCCCCCAACACTTGAGGAGATGTAAGAGAAGGTGGGGTAGCTCATAAAGAAGGTCAACCCACCAGCTGCCTCAAAGAAAAAAACTCAAAGCAAGTCTGGGAAGGCAGCGGCGGATAAGAACACATCCATGAGCAACAAGTTGCAGAACAATCCACTAGACAGCACGAGCATCTGTTCCACCCCGGACACCTTGGTGATTCTACCACCTTTGGGTTACAACACAGTCAATGACATGAAGAAAACTCGAGTGAACATTAGTTTGTTCGAGTTAGCCAAAGTCCAGAGCCAGTGAGATATCCTGTTGTGCGCATTGGGACAAACAAAAACAGACAACGCGGCCTCTACCAGCAAGGGAGCATACACACCTCCCGAATCACTATCCACTGTGCTCAATGCACTCCGAATGGAAGAAGATAACTCAAGTTTCCCCCCATTCATGCTTTCATTCGGAGTTTTCAACTACATTGTTCACAAACGCTTGGTTGATTCTAGCGTGACAGCCAATGTCACATCGCTCTCCATTGCTAAGAAGATCAATGCACAATAGAGCGAAACATCCGCAGCAGTCATCCAACTTGATAGAAAGTCAATACCATCCATTGGTAAACTACGAGACGTGATCATCCAACTATCCCATGACATTTGAGTCCACCATTGTATCAATATAGTTGTTGTGGACATACCAGAAGCGTATGGTTTGTTGCTTAGCAGAGACTTGTCCAGTAAGCTAGATGGATACTTTGCCACGAACTGGTCTCACATGTGGCTTCCTTACAAGGTAAGATGCAACCAAATCCAGGTGTTATCTGAGAGGTATATGAAACACAATGTCACTCCCCTTAACAGTGAGAACGAACCATTGGCCTTTGCAGAACTCATGTTTAGCAACTGCTTCCTAGAAAGAGCATTGGAGTGTTATCTTACATGGCCAACCCCAACCTCATCAGACAAGTATTTGGGACTACTTCCTCACCCAATTGATGATAATGAAACTTGTACATGTTTTTTTTCTAATAATAGTAGTAGTAGCAATTTTTGAATTGAAATCTGAATTATCATTTTCAATTGAATTCACAATTGTTTCTGTTGTATTTTCATCAATTTGTAGAACTGAAAATTCATCTATAACCTGCAGAGAAGATTTTAACTGCTCATCATCTTCAAAAATCTGATAGTATTTTAGGTTATCTGGGATGGATGGCCTGTATTTGACTTGTATTTGATAAAGCACATTAGTTTGATCAGGGATTTTAAATGAACTAGCAGAAACGGCTAGGGAATCTGCATGAATATTATGATCCCTTGGGATATAAGTCAAATTAAAAGCGTTGAATAAATTTTCAACTGAATCCCAAACCTCATTTCGGTAATATCTAAGCCTAGGATGTTTTGTCTAGCAAGGATTTCTTATTTGTTTAACAATGAGCATTGAGTCAATGAAAACACTCAAATTTTGAACCTTTAAGCTCTTGGCTAATTGCAGTCCTAAAAGGAAAGCTTCATATTCAACCACGTTATTTTTAACTTCAAAATCAAGTTTGCATGATTGTGTAATATTTTCTTTTTCTGGTGAGATTAAAACTACCCCAGTTCTTGCTCCATATTTTGTACAAGAACCATCAAAGAATAGCTTCCAAACATCAGTCTGATTTGGTACAAGTCTTTCAATTACATCTTCAATTTTTTCTTGAGTTTCATGTGTTTGGTTTAAAGAAAGTTGGAAACAACCAAAATCTTGATCAATTGCGTATATGGTATGGTTTTGTGGTTGATATATTTTGCAAACAGTGTGTACAAATCTGACCTCTCTATACATCCTTAGTTTCTCTCCCCCATAAACTGGAATAGTGGCATAAGACATGTACATCTAAAGAGTTCCCCCTAATTTGGAACAGTACGACCTTGAAAGGAGCATTCCAAATTTGAGAGGGATATCTGTGACAACTATATCTAACACTACACTCTTTACTGGGATTTGGGCGAGAGTGACTACTAAATCCTTAATCAATCCTAGACAAGGCACCCTTTTGGAATCAAAGGTGTACAAATCATGATAGGATCTAGTTATGTCAAGATTTAAATGATCCATGATAGTTTTTGGCATAATATTATGTGATGCTCCATAATCAAGCATACAATTGTATAACGTAGAATCATTTGTTTTAAGAGTCACATAGAAAGCAGGTACTATTTCATCTACCATATTTGAGCTAGGACCCAAAAAGACTGCTGGTTTTTCATCAAGAACACTAATGATATCACTTTCAGCATCAACCGAGGTGTTTTGTATCCATTTGGAGAGTTTATTTTTATATCCAGGGTTTTTGGAAAGTTTCGAAAGTGGTATTGGGATTTTAACTCTTTCTAACTCCTTTTCAACATTAAATGCAGTTAAAACAATTGTTTTTAATTTGAGTGGTATCAGTTGACTCATTTAATGGTCGAATAATAGTTGTTTGAGTTTCATCTTTTTTAGTATGAGGTTCAATTGTTGGAGGTTCCTTAAGGGGTCTTCCAAGACTAGGTCTGGGCCTAAAATCATACATTTTGTTTAGTTATGCAATTAGGAATTCCGAAAAGGCATGGTATTTGGAAGCTTGTGAGGAGTCTTGATCTTGTTGAACCTACTTTTGTTGTGACAGAGGAATTATAGTAGTCTAACCAAAAGAGGTATCCATATTATTAATATCTTCAGTTATAGTCATAGTGTTGTCATCAGGTTGTTGATCATCTATCAATAAAGGAGTTGGAACCTGTTGATCATTACTAGGCCTTTGAAGAATTTGTAATGGTGGATTTCTTTTGTATTGACCTTGATTTTGATTTTGGGGTCAAATGACTATTTATTGAATCGTTCTAGGTTGAGTTTCAATCTTGGAAATTCTATTGGACATATTTCTAAGAAGTGAAGTTGTTTCATCTATTTTAGAGTCTTCAATTTTAGTCTTAGAGGAAGTTGACGCCTCTTGACTTGACTTAAGTTTTCTTTGGGATTTTTCCTCTTTAGCTTTTAAAGTGGCTGAGGCGGACCTATTTGCTTCCAACTCTATAGCATTAGTTTGCATGTCTTCAAGAATCCTAGAAGTCCTTTCTCTTAACACCACAGCAAAATCATCATCAATAGCTTTTGAAACCCTAGATTTAGTTGTTGCTACAGGTGGTTTGCAATCAGGGGGCATCTTATGATAAAGTTTGTTGAACCTTTTGATAATATCAGAGACAAGTTCACCAAAGTTTCTTTTAAGTTCTTCAAACTCAGGTAAAACGTAAAGAGCATATTTCTTCACTCCCCATTGATTTTTGAATATATTTGTTAATTCTTACTAATTTCCTCACATTTCCCTCAAGAGACTAAACAAGCAACCTCATGTAAACATTTTCTTGTTCTATGTTCATGTTCTCTGCAAAGTCTAGAAAGGTTTGAAGGTGATCCTCTGCTGAGGGGACCTGTTTCTCCATTACATCTAGGAAGGTCCTTTAAATATCCGTTTGGGAAAGCATCAAGGACAGGAGGTGAAACTAAAGCTGCATATCTTTCCTATACAATGGGTTGGAATGCCATAGTAGAGGATGATGAATGAGATATTTGTGAAGATGATGATAAGGAAGAGGGAGATGGTGAAAGAGGAGGAGAATTAATATGTGGGGGTGAAGAACGAGGAGATAAAGAAAGTGGAGATAAAGAAGTTGGAGACTTCTTAAATGATTTTAAAGGAGTTTTAATCCCCAACTTGTGGACCTGAGAATGAATATCCTCTTCAGTTTCAAAGAGTGGATTTGAATATATAGCAAAGCACTCTTCAGGTTGTTTAGAAGTAGAAGATTATGGTGGTTCAAAAGTGGAATGAAATGAATAATTGGTGAGGGATATAAAGTATGTAGGTTTGTATTTAGGTAGATGAACACCTAGATCAAACTCAGAATTGGGTGATCCCAGTGGAAGTGGGGGTTCTGGATGAGATTCAAGTGAATGAATAAGGAAAGTTGATTTGAAATCAACTCCCATGTCTAGGAGTTCAACAACCCTAGGTGATAGGTGAGTGTAATCTGGATTGGATGGAATATTACTATAGGGATCAAATTGTAATATATCTTCAGACTGTAAGGCTAAAGTAGAAGAAGATGGTTTATGTCTTCTTCTAGAACTGGCCTTTCTCACAAGTTTTTCTGGATCTGACAGAGGACTAACTTTGTTAGGTTCAGAATGGGATCTAGTGTGCTTAGAAGGTGCCAGTTTGATACAGTGGAGTCATCAGGTGAAATCTTTTGACCTATCTAGACCTTTAATCACCTTAAAGGAATAGGAATAATATCGTTGACCCAGGAAAATTTATGAAATTCGAGTCTCCAACAATGGCACCAGATTGATGTTGTATCTATGAGATGATAATGGTCAGCTATCATGCCGGGGAATCTAAGATAATTGTTTTGGGGGTTTTGTTTTAATTTGGAAGACCAATGCAAGAAATGGATTGAAAAAAATGAGGCCTAACCCTTTGAATAATATTAATATCAAAACAGGGAACTGCTATTGAAATTCACACAGTGATATAGCTTGCATAGCGGTGAGAAGAAATAGAGAGGTGGTATGACTATCACAGTCTTAAGATTAAAGATTAAATAATCATAAGTAACAAATATTTAAACTATGTTCAGAAGGTTTAATAAAATATTATTTAGCTTACAATAGATGTTGATGATATTATGATTTAGAGGGAATTAATAAAACAAACAATTTCTGTAATTCATTCTCTTTATAAATGATCACTTCAGAAGCTTATAAGAATAATTGAAACAAAATTACTCCTACCTGGTTATCTTTGTAAAATACAAGAACATGAAGAAAACACTGTGAAATAAAATTGGGAAAGCTTACAGAAAAATGAAATTGTATGAATCAAAATTCAGAATCCATTTGCCTTTGTATTAATGATTCAGAAAATTCAAGTACATTCAATGCTTAGAAATGCTTCTTCAACGGTGCAACCCTTAATAACTCGTGAAATAGAGTTATTTATACAATTTGAGAACTAAGCAAATATCTTAAACTATTTTACAAAAATAGATTATTACAAAACCAAGAATATAAACTGCTAGCTCATCTGGCACTATTTTGGTGCTCAGATGTTTGATGATTGTTGTTGGAAAAATTGAAAACTGTTGAACTTCTGATGACTATTCCTATAAAGGTTGAATGTTGTTTGATCACCCTCTAGTCCAGTAAATCAGTTAATACTTCCCAACGCTTCTTATCTAGGATAGATATTTTGGTTACCCTTTTGTAAATTTCATCCATCTCTGTATACTTCGTGAAAGTGGGTTTTACTGGAAATATATGCCTAATCTCATCTGAAATGAAGAAGGTGTCCCTGAGTGCATTTAGCACCACTCTTGGTGTTGTTTCACCTCTTATGTTTGACACTAAAGCTACATTGGTTCCTACCTCTGTAAGCTTTTGAACATAATCCTCAATAGGCATTAATTTATTGTTAATTAAAAGCATAGAGGGCAAACCCTTGTTGGTCAAGGGTTCAATCCTACTGAAAAAACGTTGAACTATTGTGTTCGCACTGCTGCACTTTTCTTCTAACTGAAGGATGAGGCTCTTCTTGGTGATGATCTTCTTTACTTCCAGAATAGTTGTTGTCCTGTCATTTATCCCTAACTCTTCAAGCTCATAGTTGTCTTTAGAGTTGAGGAACTTGATTATATTAGAAGTAATTTCTAGCATATCCTCAAGTTATTTAGAAATAGTTTCAACAGCTTCCTGAGCTTTCTCTAAGAGGCCTTTTTGATCAAACACTATCTTGATATAGGGCCAGATATCCTTAATTGCTTCAGTAATTTCTTCCCACAGAATTTCTCTTCCCAAACCCAAATTGTTTCCAATGTAATATTCTTTAAGTTCCCTCTGCAATGTTTCAATCTGATCTTTTGCTCTCTACAACTCAGCTGCATGAGAAGTTTTTGCAACTATTTTCATATGATGTAACTCCTTGAGTTAATTCTGAAACTTCTTGATTTCTCCTGTCTGAATAGAGAGGTTCTGAATAGCTTCAGCAAGTTGTTTAGCTCCTTCTGTTGCACCTGTAGTTGATGTTGTGGCTGAATTAGAAACCCTAGTTACAGGGATTGCTGCAAGGGGTACTATATCCATTGGAGTTTGAGCCCTTTTGACAGCTTCCTCTTTCTTCTTGACCAATTTCTCCATCTTCTCTTCCATTTGTTTTATCTGCAAATTCTATTTCATGATGAGATTCATCATGTCAGACTTCTAAGTTTTAGTTTCTTCAATCTCTTTAGCCAATTGGGTCCTCAGAAGCTGGCAATTTGAGTTGTTTCCTTAATGTTGAAAGCTCAACATTTTTCTTCTTCATGAGTTCTTCTGCAGCATTTATGTTGGAGGGATCATATCCCATCTTCAACACTAGATCTTCTAAATATTTGATCTTTGTGTCCTTTGCCAATGAGGAGACTTCTCCAACTTGAGTTGTGACTATGTGTTTACTAAGGTAACCTGCAATTTTGACAAACTCATAGTAGTATAAGTTAAAGTAGAAGAAATCATATGTTTGGTTTGTTTGTGCATCTCAATTTGATCAATTGGATGCACATTCTTTACATGAAAGAAGTTTGGCTTGAGAGCCGGAGGAATGTTTCCAGAACTGTGTGTAGGTGTTCAACTTCAACTCTTCATTCTTCTTTTTTATCTCACTGAAAACATGAAAGATGTCCTCCTCCTTGTCCTTTTGGATGCTTCCACTGGTCTGAATTACCTGTTGTTCTTGAGAAGTAGTGGAATGAGTTGGGGACTGGGTAGATTGTCCACCAGACTGTGTACAGAGCATGGTCTCTCCAAGCCCATCAAATGTTTTTTTCTAAGACTCGTGTGTTGCACCAATAGTCACAGAGATCCTTGGTCTCTTTTCCCTATGCACAATCCTAAAGCCCTAGCTTGATGCTTCAGTTGTAGGGGATGACTTTTCTTCCCTTTCTCTTTTAGATGTATTTTCCTGTACAAGTGGAGTTTGCACATTTGAAGTGGAAACTGCCTGCTCTTTAGCTTCTTGGAGGGTGTTCTATGTCCACTCCAACTTATTTTTCTATTTTTCTATTTCTGGCCTGGCTGTGTGGTGATATGCTGTAAACTTGTTTTCCACCCTGAGTTTAGAAATCATTCCCATTGGGTCATAAGACCAAGTGAAAATGAGACCAAACTTCATTTCCTTTGGCAACCTATCTGTTTCTTCTCTCGCTACTTTGGTATTGTAGATGAATGGACCAGCCTGAGCTTTGAGCTCTAATTGATATTTCTTCTTTACTGCCAGAAAGTGTACTTCATCTACATTTAACCTTTGCCTAATATATTCCAGTGCAAATATTTTGATGGGGAGGTACTTGGGAAGTTTGTAGGTTGGAAGCTCATAGCCATAAACCCTGATTTTTGTGTAGTTTGGTAAAGATACCAATCTCCTGAAGTGGCTTGGTCGACCAGCTGCAATACTTTGACAATCTCATCACTAATTCTTGGTACTGGAGTACTGCTAATAAGACTGATAGCTAGATGATTAAAAAATTCTACGAACTGTTTATAGGTAAACTCTTCTTTCTCCTTCATTCCCATTGTAGTCCAAAAGATCATTGATTGTTGGTTTCCTTCCTCATCTACCTTTTGTAGGGTAAATGGAAATGTGTCTCCTTGAAAATATATGAAAAGGTATACAAGTACTGAAGCATACTTGAATGCTTCTTCAATGTTCAGCTGGACAAATTGCTCATGTATGGCTTCAGCTAGGAATTGGCTGAAATTATAAATAACAGTGGGTTTGGAATCAGCAGAAAAGATAGATAAGAAACCTAGGATGGCATCATTAACAAATTGATCAGAGTTATAACCAAGCAGATAGGACAAAATAGTGGTGATTTGCTTGGTTCTATCAGGGAACATGGATGAGTCATAAGCAAGGTTTCTTTTAGGCAGAGGACTATCAAAGGCTAGGAAAAGTTAAAGAGTCTGGGATCTTTTAGTAAAATCCAATTTCTGATATGCTTCCATCAGGATTTCATGGGAAAAAGGATGAGTTGGTGCAATAGTAGGGGCCTGCAACATCTTTTCAATGGACTCAGCATTAATTAAACAAAGGATTTCTCCTGTGGGTGAAATGATTTCTCTTTGGCTGGGATCATAGGATTCATGGCATTTCCTGAAAAATTCAGGTGTTTTGTGTATCTGAGGGAAAATATAGTGGGGAAGGAGGGAGTCCCAAAGTCCTATTTCATCAATCTAATCAATTAATTGATCTTTCATCCAACAGTAAATTTCATATAAATCAAATTGAGAAGAAGTCTCAATGATTTTACAATCCTTGTCGACCAGGGGCATATGTGGAAGTCAACCTATGGATGTAAAAGAGGATTTGGGATTTCTGCAACTTCGTTTCCCTTAGGAAGCATTTTATCAAATGGATTTTCAGACTGAAAATGATGGAAATATAAAAATTGGTCTGAAACAAGGTTCTTACAGTAAAACAATATGATTTAAAAAGAGACAAGTGGACCTGGATGTCGGCTTTCTTCTGAATAGGATAAAATAGTTGCTTAAGTGTCGGATCATCTTTGAGCTGTAAGGAGGCAAATTGTGAGTGATCAATTTGGTCACAGGAATGTACTGTGTAACCGTTTTCTTGGAGGAACAGGGCTTTTAATGGAAAAATTGGAGCGGAGCTGTTGAATGAACAGTTGAAATTGCATTAATTATCCAACGGGATTAATTGACGGGTCTTTGGGACATAATTTCGTGGGAGATAGTGAATTGAATGAAAAACGGATAGGTGGCAGTTGATTGGATGGATAAATGGCATGGAGCAGATGTGGATGATGACATGGAGCGATGGTAAACAGTCGCATGTAAATCGCGTTCGGGAGTAGCTTGAGGTGGTAAGTCATTTCAGGATTTTTAGTCCCGAAAGACTAAAATGAGGCTAAGGTGGTTTAAGGTGGTGGTTTCAGAAACTACTCACTTTGGACACCCCCCCCCCCCCTCCCCGATAAAGTTTGAACGGAAAATGAGGGTCGAGGAGGGATGTGGGCCATTGGATGTTGAGGGAGCATGCGGGTTTAAAGATAAGGCAGAAGGCATTTAACATGTGAGACGGAAGTGATGGTGGGGTCATGATTTCGACGGATGTGACGGTTTGATATTATGGCGAATGAATGTTTGAAGTTAGGATATTGCAACATACATTGGTACTAAAAATCCATAATCAAATCGAAATGCAACATCGCATGTAAGAATTATCCAATGTTACAACTTAGGATAAAATCCTTGCATGCTCCAATAATTTCTCATATGTCTACCTACCTTTTATACTCCTAATATTTTCATTTATTCATCTGAGTGCATTTAGACTAGCAACTCAATATTTCCTTTTAATGATTAATCTACCTCTATCCCTTATTTTCTCCATTGGCTCAGATTAAACTGTTCAGTCAATTTTATTTGCTACCTATTGAAAAAAATTCAAATCAAATCGAATCATGCTTAAACTATACAATTGGATTAGATGAACTAGGTGTGGCATTTAAACAATATGCACACAACCTTTATTTGCAAAAATAAAATTGACTAAGAGTAGTGGCATTTGGATTTGCGACACTTTCAAAGTTTATTGTTTTTTGCTTTTCTTTCTAACCTAACATTTATTTTTGCCTTCATTTTTTAGGGCATCTATTCTAACATTTTATTTGATATGGACTTATTGATAAAATATCCCTAACATTTTTTATTTAATATTCTTTTTGTCCATATCCTAACTTAACATTTTTTGAAATATATTTTCATTTTTTGACTAACTGATACTAACTTACCAAAACCAAAAAATGCTACAACATCCGCTGCAACTGGGGATTGCTTTCTCCTGTAGAGTGCAAAGAACCTGCAGATCCATGTGCCTTCTCCTTAGGCTATGGAGTCTTTGCTGTAAAAAAACACACTGACAACTTGAAAAGTAAAATAAACTGGAGTTTTTACAATGATAGTAATGAAATCTACTTCAACTTCTTAGTATTGAATCTAATGTTTGAGAAACCTTCCATTAACAGAGTAAGTGGAATATAGTCCCTTAATATTTTGAAGCACAAAAGTGTTGTTTCCCTTTACTTCAGCAATAGCTAAAGGTCCAAACCACAGGTTATCAAACTTGCCATGTTTTCCTTTATCTACTCTTCTAGAATCCCATCTTAGAACTAGATCACCCTCCTTGAATTTCCTTTCCTTGGCTCTTATGTCAAACAGGTTCTTCATCTTATTATGATACTTCTTCAATTTATATTGCAATTCATCTTTGCTTTCATTTAGTTCAATAATCTTATTTATTCTCCTTGAAAAATCATCAGGTTCATCAGTTGAATCCTGCAGGAATTTTAAAACAGGGAAGGCCAAGTTGGTAGGGAAGATTACATCTTTCCCATAAACTAGCTGAAAAGGAGACTTTCCAGTAGACCTCTTTGGAGTAATCCTGTTTGCCCAGATTGCATAAATTAGATGAGAATCCCAACTCTTTTTATGATCTGCTAAAGTCTTTTTTATCACCTTTACCAGAATTTTGTTTAAACATTTTTCAAGACCATTACCTTGAGGGTAATAAGGAGTTGAATGATGTAACAAAATCTGATATTTTTGGCAAAATTCAATCATTTTAACACTGGAAAATGTTGTTGCATTATCAGTAACAATTTTTGTTGGGCAACCAAACCTAGATAAGATATTTTTTTCAATGAATTTAATTACTATTGAATCAGTAGCATTTCTTGCTGGAATTTCTTCCACCCATTTGGTAAAGTAGTCTCTTGCAGTGAGAATCCATCTATGTTGATTGCTTGAAGTAGGATGAATTTCTCCAATAAAATCTAGTCCCTATTGGAGAAAAGGTGTTGAGACTATTGTTGAGATTAGTGGAAGAGCTGCTAGTTTTTGCTTACCAGCAAACATCTAACAAGGGACACAACTTCTGACCTTTGACCCTACTTGTAAGAACAATGTGGGCCAATAGAATCTTGCCCTCAATATCTTATATGCTGCTACTCTCCAAGCATAATGTCCTCCACAAAATCCTATGTGAAATTGGTCAATAATTCCTTCAGTTTTTTATTATGTCAAAAATAATATCAGGATATTTAGTGGGTCCTTCCAGTAAAGATTTACATTTATGATACAGTATTTGACTGCCTTCAATTTTAGAACTTTACATTGACTTTTGGAAAATGATGCTGGACATTCAAAATGAATCAACAAATTTACAATATCTTGATACCAATTTGAAGAAATAAATTTCTCATCAATGTGTAGAGATATGGCTTGATCTAAAGGTAAAGGTTCTTGTGGATTCTTTTCTTCAGGATGGTGAGGAGGTTCTTGTGGATTCTCTTCATTCAAATTTTGGGAAGGTTCTTGTGGATTCTCCCCTTCTGCCAGAACAGAAGATTCTTGTGGATTCTTCTTATCTGAACTTCGAGAAGGTTCTTGTGGATTCTCCCCTTGTATTTCCAAAACAAAGTTGATGCCAAGTACTTTACAGTTTCATTCAGCTATAATCTTAGATAATCCTTGACCCTTGACTAGATTCCTTTAAAACCAGAAGCAAAACCTTGTCAACAGAAACTTAGGAGGATTAATCCGGCACTTCTGCCAACTATAGAAAAGGAAATTAAGAAAATGCTAGATGCCCAAATTATCCTCCCTCTTAGATATTCTAATTGGGTTGCTAATTTAGTTCCTATTAGAAAGAAGAATGGAGAAATTATACTTTGTGTAGACTTTAGAAATTTGAACAAAGCATCGTTAAAGGATAATTACCCTTTACCCAAAATGGGCCAGTTACTTCAAATGTTTTCAGGAGCACAAAGACTTTCTATGCTTGATGGTTTTTCAAGTTATAATCAGATAAATTTTGATCCAGTAGACAGAGAGAAGACAACTTTTACTACACCCTGGGATACATTTATGTATTCTAGAATGCCTTTTGGCTTATCCAATGTTGGAGCAACATTTCAAAGAGCTATGGATATAGCTTTTGTGGGTCAGGTAAACAAATTTGTAGTCATTTATCTCAATGACATCACTGTTTTTTATAATTCTAATCAGAAACATCTAAAGCATTTGATGGAGGTTTCTGGCAAGTGTAGGAAATTTGGAATATCCCTCAATCCTAAAAAGTTTCTTTTTGCTATCAAAGAAGGAAAATTGCCAGCCCATATAATCTCAAAAGAAGGAGTGGTGATTGATCCAAAATGTGTTTCTGCAATAAAAAAATTGTCATTACCTAGAAACAAGAAGGAGATCCAAGATTTTCTAGGAAAGATTAATTTTTTGAGGTTCATCCCAAATTATGCTGAAATTGTGAAAGACATAATTGAGATGCTCCGAAAGGATCATGAAAGACATAACTGAGATGCTCCCAAAGGACTTATTCCTTTAGAAAAATTGTTTGATCAAAATGATGTCCACAGAAACTCACAGTGAATTTCTCCACAAGATGACATAGAGGAAGTAATATTGGAACAAATGATGACATTAGGAGCATTAAAATCTGTGCATCCTTAGATCCCGAAATTAAAGATCAATACCTTAAGTTATTTGAAAAATACAAGGATGTTTTTGCATGGAATTATGCTGATCTAAAAACTTATGATACATCATTAATTCAACATAAGATTCCTTTAAAACCAGAAGCAAAACCTTGTCAACAAAAACTTAGGAGGATTAATTTGGCACTTCTGCCAACTGTAAAAAAGGAAATTAAGAAAATGCTAGATGCCTAAATTTTCCTCCCTCTTAGATATTCTAATTGGGTTGCTAATTTAGTTCCTATTAGAAAGAAGAATGGAGAAATTAGACTTTGTGTGGACTTTAGAAATTTGAAAAAAGCATCGTTAAAGGATAATTACCCTTTACCCAAAATGGACCAGTTACTTCAAATGGTTTCAGGAGCACAAATGCTTTCTATGCTTGATGGTTTTTCAGGTTATAATCAGATAAATGTTGATCTAGTAGACAGAGAGAAGACAACTTTTACTACACCCTGGGGTACATTTATGTATTCTAGAATGCCTTTTGGTTTATCCAATGTTGGAGCAACGTTTCAAAGAGCTATGGATATAGCTTTTGTGGGTCATGTAAACAAATTTGTAGTCATTTATCTTGACGACATCACTGTTTTTTCTAATTCTGATCAGAAACATCTAAAGCATTTGATGAAGGTTTTTGACAGGTGTAGGAAATTTGGAATATCCCTCAATCCTAAAAAGTCTCTTTTTGCTATCAAAGAAGGAAAACTACTAGGCCATATAATCTCAAAATAAGGAGTGGTGATTGATACAAAATGTGTTTCTGCAATAAAAACATTGCCATTACCTAGAAACAAGAAGGAGATCCAAGATTTTCTAGGCAAGATTAATTTTTTAAGGAGGTTCATCCCAAATTATGCTGAAATTGTGAAAGACATAACTGAGATGCTCCGAAAGAATTAACAAATATATTCAAAAAATGAGGTTCATGAGTTGAATCCTGCAGGAATTTTAAAATAGGGAAGGCCAAGTTGGTAGGGAAGATTGCATCTTTCCCATAAACTAGTTGAAAAGGAGACTTTCCAGTAGACCTCTTTGGACTAATCCTATTTTCCCAAACTGCATAAATGAGATGAGAATCCCAACTCTTTTTATGATCTGCTAAAGTCTTTTTTATCACCTTTACCAGACTTTTATTTGAACATTTTGCAAGACCATTAACTTGAGGGTAATAAGGAATTGAATGATGTAACAGAACCTCATATTTCTGGCAAAATTCAATCATTTTAACACTGGAAAATGTTGTTGCATTATCAGTAACAATTTGTGTTGGGAAACCAAACCTAGATAAGATATTTTTTTCAATGAATTTAATTACTACTGAATCAGTAGCATTTCTTGATAGAATTTCTTCCACCCATTTGGTAAAGTAGTCTATTGCAGTGAGAATCCATCTATGCTGATTGCTTGAAGTAGGATGAATTTGTCCAATAAAATCTAGTCCCCATTGGAGAAAAGGTGTTGAGACTATTGTTGGGATTAGTGGAAGAGCTGCTAGTTTTTGCTTACCAGCAAACATCTAACAAGGAACACAACTTCTGACCTTTTCCCCTGCTTGTAAGAATAATGTGGCCAATAGAATCCTACCCTCAATATCTTATATGTTGTTTCGCTCCAAGCACAATGTCCTCCACAAAATCCTATGTGAAATTGGTCAATAATTCCTTCAGTTTTTTATTCTGTCAAACATAATAACAGGATATTTTGTGGGTCCTTCCAGTAAAGATTTGCATTTATGATACAGTATTTGATTGCCTTCAATTTTATAACTTTACATTGACTTTTCGAAAATGATGATGGACATTCAAAATGAATCAAAAAATTTAAAATATCTTGATACCAATTTGAAGAAAGAAATTTCGCATCAATGTGTAGAGGTATGGCCTGATCTGAAGGTAACGGTTCTTGTGGATTCTTTTCTTCAGGATGGTGAGGAGGTTCTTGTGGATTCTATTCATTCAAATTTTGGGAAGGTTCTTGTGGATTCTCCCCTTCTGCCAGAACAGAAGGTTCTTGTGGATTCTTCTTATCTGAACTTTGAGACGTTTTTTGTGGATTTTCCCCTTGTATTTCCAAAACAGAGTTAATGCCAAGTACTTTACAGTTTGATTCAGCTGGAAGCTTAGCTAATCCTTGACCCTTGACTAGCTTTGTAGTTTTGATAGTTAGATCAAACTCCAGTATTTGAGTGATCCATCTACCTCTCTTCCCATCAGTGTCAGGTTGGGTTAAAACAATATTGACAACACTATTTGGAACATAAGAAATAATAGATGAATGTAGGACATACATCCTAAATGATTTCAGGGCTTGTATTGGGGCACGGGCTTGCTTTTCAATTTTGTCATACTTAAGCTCGACAGCTCTCATAACCTTACTAAAAAAGGCTCTATGTTGGTCATGGGAATCTTCATTCTTTTGTAATAAAACAACAGCAAGGGTTGTTTCAAAGGCAAAGGAAAAGATACTGAATGGTTTGGTATAATCAGGGTTGGCTAAGGTTGGAGCTTTAGAGATAGCCTTCTTCATTTGGTCAAATGCATACTTGGAAGAGGCAGACCATTTAACTTCATGATCCTTTCGGAGCATCTCAGTTATGTCTTTCAAAATTTCAGCATAACTTGGGATGAACCTCCTTAAAAAAATAATCTTGCCTCGAAAAGCTTGGATCTCCTTCTTGTTTCTAGGTAATGACAATTTTTTTATTGCAGAAACACGTTTTGGATCAATCACCACTCATTCTTTTGAGATTATATGGCCTAGCAATTGTCCTTCTTTGATAGCAAAAAGAGACCTTTTAGGATTGAGGTATATTCCAAATTTCTGACACCTGTCAAAAACCTTCATCAAATGATTTAGATATTTCTGATCAGAATTAGAAAAAACAGTTATGTCATCAAGATAAATGACTACAAATTTGTTTATCTGACCCACATAAGCTATATCCATAGCTCTTTAAAACGTTGCTCCAACATTTGATAAGCCAAAAGGCATTCTGGAATACATAAATGTACCCTAGGGTGTAGTAAAAGTTGTCTTCTCTCTGTCTACTGGATTAACATTTATCTGATTATAACCTGAAAAACCATCAAGCATATAAATTCTTTGTGCTCTTGAAACCTTTTGAAGTAACTGGTCCATTTTGGGTAAAGGGTAATTATCATTTAACGATGCTTTGTTAAAATTTCTAAAGTCCACAGAAAGTCTAATTTCTCCATTCTTCTTTCTAACGGGAACTAAATTAGCAACCCAATTAGAAAATCTAAGAGGGAGGATAATTTGGGCATCTAGAATTTTCTTAATTTCCTTTTCTACAGTTGGAAGAAGTGCCGAATTAATCTTCCTAAGTTTCTATTGAGAAGGTTTTGCTTCTGGTTTTAAAGGAATCTTATGTTGAATTAATGATGTATCATAAGTTTTTAGATCAACATAGTTCCATGCAAAAACATTCTTGTATTTTTCAAATAACTTAAGGTATTGATCTTTAATTTCGGGATCTAAGGATGCACAGATTTTAATGCTCCTAATGTCATCATTTGTTCCAATATTTACTTCCTCTATGTCATCTTGTGGAGAAACTCACTGTGGGTTTCTATGGACATCATTTTGATCAAACAATTTTTCTAAAGGAATAAGTCCTTTGGGAATGAAATTGTTAGAAAGTTGAATGACATCATGATTGGCAATTTTTGAGTTGAAATCTAAATTATTATTTTCATTTGAATTCTCAATTGTTTTTGTTGTATTTTCATCAATTTGTAGAACTGAAAATTGATCTATAACCTGTAGAAAATATTTTAACTACTCATCATCTTAAAAAATTGGCCAGTATTTTAGGTTATCTGGGATGGATGGCATGTATTTGACTTGTATCTGATAGAGCACATTAGTTTGATTAGGGATTTTAAATGAACTAGCAGAAACACCTAGGGAATCTGCATGAATATTCTGTTCCCTTGGGATATAATTCAAATTAAAAGCATTGAAGAAATTTTCAACTGAATCCCAAACCTCATTTTGGTAAGATCTACGACTAGGATTTTTTGTCTGGCAAAGATTTCTTATTTGTTTAACAATGAGCTCTGATTCAGTGAAACACACACAAATTTTGAACCTTTAAGCTCTTGGCTAATTGCAGTCCTAAAAGGAAAGCTTCATATTCAGCCACGTTATTTGTAACTTCAAAATCAAGTTTGCATGATTGTGTAATATTTTCTTTTTCTGGTGAGATTAATACTACCCCAGCTCCTGCTCCATCTTTTGTAAAGCTTCATATTCAGCCACGTTATTTGTAACTTCAAAATCAAGTTTTCATGATTGTGTAATATTTTCTTTTTCTGGTGAGATTAATACTACCCTAGCTCCTGCTCCATCTTTTGTACAAGAACCATCAAAGAATAGCTTCCAGACATCAGTCTGATTTGGTACAGGTTTTTCAATTATATCTTTAATTTTTGCTTGAGTTTCATGTGTTTGGTTTGAAGAAAGTTGGAAACAACCAAAATCTTGATCAATTGCATATATGGGATGGTTTCTTGGTTGATCTATTTTCCAAACAGTGTGCACAAATCTGACCTCTCTATATAGCCTTAGTTGCTCTCCCCCATAAACTAGAATAGTGGCATAAGACATGCCCATCTGAAGAGTTCCCCCTAATTTGGCATAGTAAGACCTTGAAAGGATAATTCCAAATTTGGGAGGGATATCTGTGACAACTATATGTAACACTACACTCTTTACTGGGATTTGGGCGAGAGTGACTACTAAATCCTTAATCAATCCTAGACAAGTCACCCTTTTGGAATCAAAGGTGTACAAATCATGATAGGATCTAGTTATGTCAAGATTTAAATGATCCATGATAGTTTTTGGCATAAGATTATGCGATGCTCTAGAATCAAGCATACAATTGTATAACATAGAATCATTTGTTTTAAGAGTCACATAGAAAGGGGGTACTATTTCATCTACCATATCTGAGCTAGGACCAAAAACAACTGCTGATTTTTCATCTTGAAGACTAATGATATCACTTTCAGCATAAACCGAGGTGTTTTGTATCCATTTGGAGACTTGATATTTATATCCACGGTTTCTGGAAAGTTCTGAAAGTGGTATTGGGATTTTAACTCTTTCTAAGTCCTTTTCAACATTAAATGCAGTTAAAACAAGTGTTTTCAATTTGAGTGGTATCAGTTGACTAATTTAATGGTCAAATAATAGTTGTTTGAGTTTCAGCAGCTTTGATATGAGGTTCAATTGTTGGAGGTTCCTTAAGGGGTCTTCCGGGACCAGGTCTGGGCCTAATATCATATCTTTTGTTTATTTCTGCAATTATGAATTCTATAAAAGGCATGGTATTTGGAAGCCTATGAGGAGTCTTGATCTTGTTGAGCTTGCTTTTGTTGTGAGAGAGGAATTATAGCAGTCTGACCAAAAGAGGTATCCATATTATTAATATCTTCAGTTATAGTCATAGTGTTGTCATCGGGTTGTTTATCATCTATCAATAAAAGAGTTGGGACCTATTGATCATTACTAGGACTTTGAAGAATTTGTAATGGTGGATTTCTTTTTTATTCATCTTGATTTTGATTTTGGGGTCGAGTGACCATTTGTTGAATTGTTCTAGGTTGAGTTTCAATCTTGGAAATTCTATTGGACAGATTTCTAAGAAGTGGAGTTATTTCATCTATTTTAGAGTCTTTAGTTTTAGTCTTAGAGGAAGTTGAGGCCTCTTGACTTGACTTAAGATTTCTTTGGGCTTTTTCCTCTTTAGCTTTTAAAGTGGCTGAGGTAGACCTATTTGCTTCCACTTCTATAGCATTAGTTTGCATGTCTTCAAGAGTCCATGAAGTCCTTTCTCTTAACATCACAGCAAAATCATCATCAAAAGCTTTTGAAAACCTATATTTAGCTGTTGCTACAGGTGGTTTGGAATCAGGGGGCATCTTATGATAAAGCTTGTTGAACCTTTTGATAAAAGCAAAGATAGGGTCACCAAAGTTTCTTTTAAGTCAAACTCAGTTAAAAAGTAAAGAGCATATTTCTTCACTCCCCATTGATTTTTGAATATATTTGTTAATTCTTCCCAATTTCTAATGGAATTTGTAGGTAACTGCCTAAACCAAGTCCTCGCAATTCCCTTAAGATACTGAACAAACAACCTTGTGTAAACATTTTCTTGTTTTATGTTCATGTTATCTGCAAAGTCTAGAAAGGCTTGAAGGTGATCCTCAGATGAGGGACTTGTTTATCCATTATATCTAGGAAGGTGCTTTAAATATCCATTTGGGAAATCATCAAGGACTGGAGGTAAAACTAAAGTTGCACATCTTGCATGTACAATGGTTGGACTTCCATAGTAGAGGATGATGAATGAGATGTTTGTGAAGATGATGATAAGGAAGAGAGAGATGGTGAAAGAGGAGGAGAATTAGTATTTGGGGGTGAAGAACGAGGAGATAAAGAAGGCGGAGACTTCTTGAATGATTTTAAAGGAGTTTTAATCACCAACTTGTGGACCTAAGAATGAATATCCTCTTCAGTTTCAAAGAGTGGATTTGAATATATAGCAAAGGACTCTTCAGGTTGTTTAGAAGTAGAAGATTTTGGTGGTTCAAAAGTGGAATGAAATGAATAAGTGGTGGGGGATATAAAGTTGTGTAGGTTTGTATTCAGGTAGATGAAGACCCCGGTCAAACTCAGATTTAGGTGATCCCGGTGGAAGTGGGGGTTCTGGATGAGATTCAAATGAATGAATAAGGAAAGATGATTTGAAATCAACTCCCCTGTCTAGGAGTTCAGCAACCCTAGGTGATAGGTGAGTGTACTCTGGATTGGATGGAATATTACTATAGGGTTCAAATTGTAATATATCTTTAGACTGTAAGGTTGAAGTAGAAGAAGATGGTTTGTGTCTTCTTCTAGAACTGGCCTTTCTCACAAGTTTTTATGGATCTGATAGAGGACTAACTGTGTCAGATTCAAAATGGGATCTAGTGTGCTTAGAAGGTGCCAGTTTGATATAGTGGAGTCGCCAGGTGAAATATTTTGACCTGTCTAGACTTTAATCACCTTAAAGGAATATGAATAATATCGTTGATCGAGGAAAACTTAATGAAATTCGAGTCCCCGACAACAGTACCAAATTGATGTTGTATCTCTGAGATGATAATGGTCAGCTATCATGCAAGGGCATCTGAGATAATTGTTTTGGCGGTTTTGTTTTAATTTGGAAGACCAATGCAGGAAACATATTTAAAACAGTGAGGCCTAACCCTTTGAATAATATTAATATCAAAACAGAGGGATGTTATTGAAATTCACTTAGTGATATAGCTTGCATAGTGGTGAGAATAAATAGAGAGGCGGTATGACTATCACAGTCTTAAAATTGAAGATTAAATAATCATAAGCAAGAAAACCTTTAAACTATGTTCAGAAGGTTTAATAAAACATGCTTAAGCTTACAACAGATGTTGATGATATTATGATTTAGAGGGAATTAATAAAACAAACAGTTTATGTAATTCATTCTCTTTATAAATGATCACTTAAGAAGCTTATAAGAATAATTGAAACACAATTACTCCTACCTGGTTATCTTTGTAAAACATAAGAACATGGAGAAAACACTTTGAAATAAAACTGGAAAAACTGTATGAATCAAAATTCAGAATCCATTTTCTTTTGTATTAATGATTTAGAAAAGTCAAGTACATTCAATGCTTAAAAATGCTTCTTCAAGGGTGAAACCCTTAATAACTTGTGAAACAGAGTTATTTATACAATTTGAGAACTGAGAAAATATCTTAAACTATTTTACAAAAATAGATAATTACAAAATCAAGAATATAAACTGCTAGCTGATCTGGCACTATTTTGGTGTTGAGTTGTTTGATGACTGTTGCTGAAAAAATTGAAAATTGTTGAACTTGTGATGACTATTCATGTAAAGGTTGAATGTTGTTTGATCACCCTCTAGTCCGGTAAATCAGTTAATACTTTCCATCGCTTCTTTTCTGGGATAGATATTTTGGTTTCCCTTCTGTAAATTTCATCCATCTCTGTATACTTCGTGAAAGTAGGTTTTACTGGAAATATATGCCTAATCACATCTAAAATGAATAAGGTGTCTGTAAGTGCATTTAGCACCACTCTTGGTGTTGTTGCACCTCTTATGTTTAACGTTGAAGTTGCATTGGTGCCTACCTCTGTAAGCTTTCAAACATAATCCTCAATAGGCATTAATTTGTTGTTAATTACAAGCATAGAGGGCAAACTCTTCCTGGTCAAGGGTTCAATCCTACTGAAAAAACGTTGGACTATTGTATTCAGACTGCTGCACTTTTCTTCTAACTGAAGGATGAGGTTCTTCTTAGTGATGATCTTCTTTACTTCCAGAATAGTTTTTGTCATGTCATTTATCCCTAACTCTTCAAGCTCATAGTTGTCTTTAGATTTGAGGAACTTGATTATATCAGAAGCAATTTCTGGCATATCCTCAAATTGTTTAGAAGTTTCAACAGCTTCCTGAGCTTTCTCTAAGAGGTATTTTCGATGAAACACTATCTTGATATAGGTCCAAATATCCTTAATTTCTTCAGTAATTTCTTCCCACGGAATTTCTCTTGCCAAACCCAATTTGTTTCCAATATAAGATTCTTTAAGTTCCCTCTGCAATGTTTCAATCTATGCTTTTTCTCTCTGCAACTCAACTGCATGTGAAGTGTCTACAACTGTTTTCATATGATGTAACTCCTTGAGTTCATTCTGCAACTTCTTGATTTCTCTTGTCTGAATAGACAGGTTCTGAATAGCTCCAGCAAGTTGTTCAGCTCCTTATGCTGCACCTGTAGTTGATGTTGTGGCTGAAGTAGAAACCCTGGTTACAAGAATTACTGCAAGGGGTACTATATCCATTGGAGTTTGAGCTCTTTTGATGGCTTCCTCTTTCTGCTTGACCAATTTCTCCATATCCTCTTCCATCTGTTTTATTTGCAGATTTTGTTCCATGATGAGCTTCATCATGTCACACCTCTAAGTTTCAGTTTTTTCAATCTCTTTAGCCATTGGGTCCTCAGAAACTGGAAAATTAATTTGTTTCCTTAATGTTGAAAGCTCAGCATTTTTCTTTTTCACAAGTTCTTCTGCAGCATTTATGTTGGAGGTAAGATCTTCTAAATATTTGATCTTTGTGTCCTTTGACAATGAGGAGACTTTCTCCAACTTGAGTTGTGACCATGTGTTTGCTAAGATAACCTACAATTTTGACAAACTCATAGCAGTATGAGTTAAAGTAGAAGAAATCATATGTCTAGTTTGTTTGTGCATCTCAATTTGATCAATTGGATGCACATCCTTTACATTAAATTCAAAAGAGGACTGCTTCCGATAATGTGCAGCAGTCCTAAGCTATGGAATATGGGCCTGCAGAAAAGCCATCTGCATTTTTCCCTTTTCAGAGTCAAATACTGAAAGAAGACTAACCTAAGAGCTGGAGGAATGTTTTCAGAACTGTGTGTAGGTGTTCAACTTCAACTCTTCATTCTTCATTTTTATCTCACTGAAAAACATGAAATATGTCCTCCTCCTTGTCCTTTTGGATGCTTCCACTGGTCTGAATTACCTGTTGTTCTTGAGAAGTAGTGGAATGAGTTGGGGATTGGGTAGACTGTCCACCAAACTGTGTATAGATCATGGTCTCTCCAAGCCCATCAAATGTGGTTTTCTAAGACTCATGTGTTGCACCAATATTCACAGAGATCCTTGGTCTCTTTTTCCTATGCACAATCCTAAAGCCCTGGCTTGATGCTTCAGTTGTAGGGGATGAATGGTCTTCCCTTTCTCTTTTAGTTGTCTTTTCCTGTGCAAGTGGAGATTGCACATTTGAAGTGGAAATTGACTGCTCTTCAGCTTCTAGGACGGTGTTCTCTATCCACTCCAACTGATTTTTGTATTATTCTATTTCTAGCCTGGCTGTGTGGTGAGTCAAGTTTACCTAACATTTTCCACCCTTAGTTTAGAAATCACTCTTATTGGGTCATAAGACCAAGTGAAACTAAGACCAAACTTTATTTCCTTTACCAACCTATCTGCTTCTTCTCCAGCTACTCTAGTATTGCAGATGAATGGACCAACTTGAGCTTTGAGCTTGAATTGAGATTTATTCTTTGCTGCCACAAAGTGTACTTCATCTGCATTTAACCTTTACCTAATATATTCCAGTGCAAAGATTCTGATGGGGAGGTACTTGGGAAGTTTGTAGGGTGGAAGCTCACAACCATAAAGCCTTATTTCTATGTAGTTTTGGCAAAGATACCAATCTCCTGTT
Organism: Pinus taeda; assembly: GCA_000404065.3. Classification (NCBI taxonomy): domain Eukaryota; kingdom Viridiplantae; phylum Streptophyta; class Pinopsida; order Pinales; family Pinaceae; genus Pinus; species Pinus taeda. The sequence goes on along the minus strand of APFE031741014.1, from coordinate 84,744 downwards.
GTGGCTTGGTCGACCAGATGTAATACTTTGACAATCTCATCACTCTTTCTTGGTACTGGAGTACTGCTCATAAGATTGATCGCTGGATGAATAAACAATTCTATGAACTATTTAAAGGTAAACTCTTCTTTCTCCATCATTCCCATTATAGTCTGAAATATCACTGATTTTTGATTGCCTTCCTCATCTAGCTTTTGTAGGGTAATGGAAATTTTTCTCCCTAAAAATATATGAAAAGGTATACAAGTACTGAAGCATACTTGAAAGTTTCTTCAGTGTTAAACTGGAAAAATTTCTCATCTGTGGCTTCAGCTAGGAATTGGTTGAAATTATAAATAAAAATGGGTTTGGAATCAACATAAAAGATAGATAAGAGAACTAGGATGGCATCATTAACATATTGATCAGAGTTATAACCAAGAAGATAGGACAAAATAGTGGTGATTTTCTTGGTTCTATCAGGGAACATGGAAGAGTCATAAGGAGGGTTTATTTTAGGAAGAAGACTATCAATGGCTAGGAAAAGTTCCAGAGTCTGGGATCTTTTAGTAAAATCTAGTTTCTGATAGGCTTCTATCAGGCTTTCATGGGAAAAAGGATGAGTTGGTGCAATAGTAGGGGCCTGCAACATCTTTCCAATGCACTCAGCATTAATTAAACAGAGGATTTCTCCTGTGGGTGAAATTATTTCTGTTTGGCTGGGATCATAGGATTCATGGCATTGCTTGAAAAATTCAAGTGCTCTGTGTATCTGAGGGAAAATGTATTGGGGAAGGAGAGAGTCCCAAAGTCTTATTTCATCAGTCTGATCAACTAATTGACCTTCCATCCAGTAGTAAATTTCTTATAAATCAAATTGAGAAGAAGTCTCAATAATTTTACAATCCCTGTCGACCAAGGGGGTATGGTGGAAGTCAACCTCTGGATGTACAAGAGGATTTGGGATTTTTGCAACTTCTTTCCCTTAGGAGGCATTTTATCAAATGAATTTGCAAACTGAAAATGAAGGAAATAGAAAAATTGGTCTGAAACAGGGTGCTTACTGTAAAATAGTATGATTGAAAAAGAGACAAGTGGACCTAGATGTCAGATTTCTTCTGAACAGGACAAAATAGCTGCTTAAGTGTCAGATCATCTTTGAGCTGTAAGGAGGCAAACTATGAGTGATCAATTTGGTCACGGGAATGTACTGCATAACCATTTCCTTGGAGTAACAGGGCTTTTAATGGAAAAATTGGACCGGAGCTCTTGAATTAATGGTTAAAACTGCATTAATTATCCAACGGGATTAATTAACAGGTCTTTGGGACATAAATTTGCGGGAGATGGTGAATTGAATGAACAATGGATAGGCAGCAGTTGATTGGATGGAGAAATAACGTGGAGTGGGCGTGGATGGAGACATGGAGCGGTGGTAAATGGTCGCATATAAACGCATTTGGGAGTAGCTTGAGGTGGTAAGTTGTTTCGAGATTTTTAGTCCTGAAAGACTAAAATGAGGCTAAGGTGGTTTAAGGTGGTGGTTTCAAAAACTACTCACTTCGGACGGTAAATGAGGGTTGAGGAGGGATGTGGGCCATCGGATGTTGGGGGAGAATGCGGGATTAAAGGTAAGGTGGAAGGGATTTAACATGTGAGGCAGAAGTGATGGTGTGGTCATGATTTCAAAGGATGTGATAGTTTGATGTTATGGCGAATGAATGTTTGAAGTTAGGATATTGCAAAATACATTGGTACTGAAAATCCATAATTAAATAAAAATGCAACATCGCATGTAAGAATTATCCAATGTTACAACTTAGGATAAAATCCTTGCATGCTCTAATAATTTCTCATATGTCTACCTACCCTTTATACTCCTAATATTTTCATTGATTCATCTGAGTGCATTTAGGCTAGCAACTCAATATTTCCTTTTAATGACTAATCTACCTCTATCCCTTATTTCCTCCATTGACTCAGATTAAACCGTTGAGCCAATTTTATTTTCTAACTATTGAAAAAAAATTAAATCAAATCTAATCTTGCGTAAACTGTACAATGGATTAGATGAACTAGGTGTGGCATTTAAACAATATGCACACAACATTTATTTGCAAAAATAAAATTGACTTGGAGTAGTGGCATTTCGATTTGCAACACTTTCAAAGTTTATTGTTTTTTGCTTTTCTTTCTAACCTAACATTTATTTTTGCCTTCATTTTTTAGGGAATCTATTCTAAAATTTTATTTGATGTGGACTTATTGATAAGATATCCCTAACATTTTTTATTTAATATTCTTTTTGTCCATATCCTAACTTAACATTTTTTGAAATATGTTTTCATTTTTTTACGAATTAATACTAACTTACCAAAACCAAAAAAATGTTACAACATGTCCGCCTTTTGCCGAAAAGATTGACTAACATTTTAAGTGCTTGGATTACTTGAAAAAGTTCATCATCATACTTGGTTTTCTAATTCAAATCCTGCACATAAGAAATCTGGGAAGATCTGCTTGCGCATTGACTTCAGAAACTTGAAATCTTCCCAAAGTAAAAACAACTACCCGGTGCCATCATCCGAGCCCATGTTGCACACAGTACCTGAATCAGTGGTGTTGTCTTCACTTGAAGGTCTTCTGGAATGCCACCAGGTTCTGGTAGCAGAGCCCGACGGACCGGCACTTGTCCACGAGAAACTTGGCTCACACACATATCATTTGCAATCGCTTGACGAGAGGATTGATAATCTTCCTATCAACGGCCATGTCCTCAAACACTAGTTTCAATAGGTCGGACGCGCCCATGCCTTGTACATAGTCTACTTGCTACTTGTTGTTTCAATTGGTTTGTTTTGTTTATTATCTTTGCTTTTGCTTTGTTTTATTTTTCTTACTATTTCTTTTGTTCACCCACGTTTCATTTGTTTGATATATTACTAGGTTTGTTTCCGGAAATAAATGATGCCAACTACGTTCTAGCTTTTGAATAGATTATGTGGCAAAAATTTGAAGAGACTTGTGACATTGCAACACTTGGCAAATCTTGTGTCCATTTTCTCTGTGCTTGGTTACAATATTCGGTCGATGAAGTCCTAATAGAAAATACGAACCATTTGTAAGGGAAGCTTTGGTCCAACCGTGAACCTGTGTCCACACTGGGAAACCCCATGCCTGTACTCAACCTTCTACTCTATGTGTTGAAGCTAATCCAATTAGTAGAAATGGAGAAGGGGAAAATCTAAACGAACAAACCTATGTCAGAGGTATTACATGCTTCTCTGAAGGAACAACCTCTTCTACTCTCAATAAGTCAGGACCCATCTTCTGCCCCAAATATAAATAAGTGCCTATGCACTATCCTCTTTAAAAATACTAAGGCGAAAGAAGAGAAAGGCTTCCTGTGCAGAGAGGTGAAGCATGCAACTCCACCGGGGTACTAACCAGGCTTGCTGGCAGTGGAGCAATGTGTGTGTTCCTACATGACTCCGTCGAGGTACTGTCTAGGCCTGCTGGCAATGGAGAAACACCAGAGATGAAAACTTATACTCTGAAATTATTCAACTCGTGAACTAAAATACCCTTCCCAGATTCGAAATATAGAGATCTAAGTTGAACTCTTGAATGTGTTTTACTGATTTGGCAAAGGGTGAACCATGTATGTCCATGGGGTAGGTGGGGAAACTAAAGTAACCTGCATAGAGATTCAATACTCCCTGAAATACCAAGGCCCTGTGCTAGCAACGAACCAAAATAAAGAAGCTAGAGTTCTACCAGTGTGTCGCCAAGTGTTGTAGCGGCTACCACCACCCTCCAAAATTTTGACCTGCACCAATTTCGGATCCTCCTTTGAAGAGTTTCACTTGATGACTGCACACACCCGAGTTCACTCTGTGAGCTTGTGTGAGTCTTTACATTCGCCTTGCTTGTTTATTACACTCAAGTCTCTGCATGTTGATATCTAAGTCACGCTTTCAAATGTGTTCTAGTTATGCTCAAAACCTTTACTTCGTATGTGGTTGTCATGTTTGCCATGAAGGCATCTGTCGCACTCACATATGGAGTCACATTCACTGTCGCGCAAGTGTCGTCTCGATCATGAACGATCAATCACGAGTGTTGCTCTTGTCACTTGCACCGTCGGTCAATCATGTTGAACATGTGTCTGGATGGTTCGGTTGTTTCATAGTCAAGTCGTGTGAGTGTGTGTTTATATGACCACCTATGCATATTTCTACTGTTCACACACTTAATCATTTTTTGTTGAAGTAATGGTGACCAGAATCCTCACTAACACCCAGACCATCAACCTGCTTTTGACTTGATCGACTTTCAGCCAGAACAGCACAGAAGCACCAAACTAGTCCTTTCAAGCAACATTTCCCGCAAGAAACTCAAGCAACACTCATGCTGGCCACCCGGACAATTGGCCAGCTATTCATCTCAAAAATTGCGTAGTGCTCATGAGCAAGCTTCCTGCTTCCCATCAGTCATATCAGCTCAAAAATTGCATAGAGATGATCAGCAGGCCGACCTCTCGGCCTTAGTGCAACTTTCCCAGCCAGCAACAGACTACCTGTTCCCTCTAGTAATTGTGCAGTTTTTGTTGCCAGTGACTAAGCAGCCACCTGGAAATTCCCTCTGGGAATTGCGTAATTCTGGCTGCTAGTGACCCTAGTAGCCAACTGGAAGTGCCCTCTAGGAATTGTGCAGTTCTAGTTACTGGTGACCCCAGCATCCAACTAGCAGTACCCTCTGGGAATTACGCAGTTCTGGGTGCCAGTGACCCCAGCAACCAACTAGCGGTTCCCTTTGGGAATTGCGCAATTCTGGCTACCAGTCTCTCGAGCAGTTCCCTAGAAAAATTGTGCAATCCCTTCCCGTTGACCCTTCATGCAGCCCAGCCCATTCCTCTGGAAAATTGCGCAAATTTGGTTGTCCAACCCCTACTGACTTTTCGTTTTGCAAAATGTGCAAAGCATGTCTGCCCTGCTCTCCTGTAGCCCGAACTGTCCATCCCAAAATTTGCACAATTTTGCCTCCCATCCGAGCCATACCTTGAAAAAAGTCACTATCAACTCAGATTGTCTGTCTCCATCCCTCAGTGACTCTTGTGCAGTTTTCATCAGCAGTTGCTTGGAGCCATCATCCCGCATCACAGCCCTGGTGCCTCTCCTGGTCACCCGCATCTAAATGATCATGTGTCATGGTAGACTAGGAGGTTTTGGATTTGATGTCGTCTCATCATGAGTGAATGTAGGTACATTTACACCAACAAACATGTCAAGACGACGAATGGGATGAACAAAGGGAGAACATGCATATGGACAGGTTCACCAACGGATGAACAAACGAAGCATGCAAAGCAGACAAATGTGACGAACATGCACCTTCGCAAACAAGTGAGCCTATCAAGCTTTCCAGCATGAAAGCAAGGAACAACATGCTAAAGCTTCATCAAGTGAACCAAGGACCATCAAAGACTCCACGCACTTCACCATGCAGAGGTGAAGCTATGATACACCATGAAGACATCCATCACTCAGCAACACTCTAGCTCGACATGCACTCCAGCAACAGCTCGAATTTACCAGCATTTTCATGTCAAGTCATGTCGATTCAAGTCATGAGTCATGTTGCCCACGTCTCCACTATAGGCTTGTTGTCATTCAATATGATGTAACGTGGAAGTCCAAGAGGCCCACTTGTTGAAAAAAGAGTCATGTAAGTCAAAAATTCATGGAAGTCAAATGGTCATGAGGGTAGTCGAACAGCCACAAGGGTCAGTTTCACCCTTGGCTATAAATAACCCCCCTCATTTGTACATGAAAGGAATTTTCACCTTAGCTCCTCCCATATAGCCAAGAGATTCTATAATCTTTTCTTTGAGGAGTAAGTAGTGGCTCCAACACCCCACTAACGGGGTTAATGATGTATGGTGTAACGATGTGTCTTGGAACTTTTGCTTAATTGAGAAGGTTGTCAACAGGCGAACATGTTTTCACACATGTATTTTATTTGTTGTAAGATTAATCTTTAACACTTGTAATTCATGTTGCTTTAACCATGTGTTCTACATCTGAACTGATTCATTTGTGGTAATGCATAATCTATTAATGGAAATGTGTTGTATATGTTGTTAATTTTGTCACCGTCTATCTCAACTGCTCTTCCAAACATTAGACAGACCTTTCACATGAACCTTGTTGTAACAATCGTTGCACTCGTCTCAGACTAATCCATGAGTGATGTACGTGTTATCTTACCTTGTATGTTGTGAATACCGCATCCGAGTGGACTGCTCCGCCGGAAGTTGTGTATGTCCTTTGTGTTGTGTGTTCCTAACCGAGTTGGGATTAATCCCTTTCAACCTGGAACTCACCTTCACCATTTTCCCCTCACAATGAAAGAACCATTGACACAAGTACACTTACACTCACCAGGAACACGAACCTCACTTCTTAAAGACAAAGCGAACCACTCTCCAGTGCTAACAAGCAAGAGTTGAGGCAAATCCTTAAGACAATGACAACCGGGCCATCATACCAAATTGGACTCCCACACCAAAAGGTGTGAGGTCTAGTTGGGACTTCATACCGAGATGATCCCCTGAATGTTGGCGGGTCTAGCACCATCAACACTTAGATAGAGAAATAGTTAGAGAGAGAAACATATACATGTTTATGCATTGGTACATGATAGTGAAAACTTGCGTGAGCTATGGCACTAGAATATGGGTGTTTCTAATCTTGAGGGAGATTGTTGCTAGTCTCCCGAATTTTAGTATTCAGTAGCAGGGCATGTGGAAAGGGTGTGAAATTGGAAAGAATGCTAGGGCTATTTTTCCAATCAGTGAGAGTAGATCCAAGGGGGACTTGGATCTTGTTTATTTATATGTATGTGAGCCAACTTCAGAGGCATCAATACAGAGAACATAGTATTATCATGTTTAATGATGACTATTTCAGGAAAACCTAGATCTTTTGTATGAAGACAAAGGATGAGGCCTTTAGTTGGTTCGAAGAGTTCAAGGCATAGGTGGAGAACCAAACAGGAAAGAAGATCAAGGTCTTGAGGTCAAATAATGAAAGTGATTACACCTCCAATGACTTTAAGGATTTCTACAGTGAAGCAGGGATCAAGAGGGAGATGACAGTCTCATACAACCCTCAATGTAATGGGGTTGTAGAGAGAAAGAGCTAGTCCATAATCGTTACTACCAAGTCTATGCTACACGACCAAGAGTTACCTATGTTTCTTTGGGAAAATACATGTAACATTGTAGTGTATGTGCAAGATAGGAGTCCTCACATAATCTTAGGGACAAGACTCCAGAGGAGGCATTCACAAGTAAGGCAAAGATAGGATGCTTAAGAATCTTTAATTTTCCAATATACATCCATGCTCCTGTATAGCTCCATATTAACCATGGATCTACCAAGATGATAGAGGGAATCCCAAATCTCATTATATATAAACCTCTTTTTAGAATGCAAAAATTGAAAAAATATTTACACGTCAAGAGATTTAATCCCTTTTAGTGCTTGATAAATATGTGTTTAAGATAGATCTATAGTGGTTTTTTGTCTCTCTCTATATAGACCATGTGTAATTTTTCATTGTTTAAATTGTATTTTTGAATAATTTATTATTATTATTATTTTATATAAAAATTGAATGAGCTGCACATTTTCCTATTATTAAGAAGTAGCTAAATTATTTTACCTCTTGAGCATGAAATATTTTATTAAGGTAAACATTAACACACACACACACACACACACACACTATATATATATATATACACACACTTTCTATCTATTGAAGTATATTAGCCAATGTGGATATTCAAACATATTATTTAAGTTCTATATTGAAATATTTATAAGAGAAATATAACGTTTTTTTATATCCAAGTTATATAAAATTGTGTTATTTAATATAGACATCAAAACATTTTATTTATTACTCGAAGAGTGAAAGCGAAATATCAACGAACCAAGTGAGCATAATGAGAATGTGATTATTAATGTTTTATAATGTTTTTAATTAAAACTAACTAAATATGTATAATCATTTATGTTTTTATCGTATCCAACAATGTTTTTTCATTTAAAGTATTTTTTAGGGACACGTGTCAACTCCAAGTTGATAATGGATTGAATTACACATCACCCTCATGCTAGATTGTAAAATGAGCCTCTCGACTCAAATAATTCCAAAGACAAACCTGTCAGGCAAGTTAATAGGAATCTTACCAGCACGTTATCTTCTTTTTAATCATCTCATATACAGAAGTTTTTGAGTTAACTCGCCCATATGTACATTTAAATATTATAACTTCAATAAGATTTAATGATAAATTGTCGATGGAGTTGTAGGGAGAAAGGTGGAGAGAGAGAGAGGGAAAAGAGAGGAGAGAGAGAAAGGGAGAGGAAGAGGGAGAGGGGGAGATACAATGTTATTCACTAAAGTAGATGCATTGATTTTAGTGTAGATGTTGATCTTAATCCTATGTGATTAACTACACTATATGTAGTCATTTCAATGTAGTTGTTGATTTTTAATTTTATTTTATTGCTTACACTACATGCATTGATTTCGGTGTAGATGTTGATTCCTAACACTATGTGATTGATTGCACTAGATGCATTGATTTTAGTGTAGTTGTTGATTTCTAACCATATTTTATTGCTTGCACTAGATGTGTATATTTCAGTGTAGATGTTGATTTCTAATCCCATTTGATTTCTTGCACTAGATGCATTGATTTCAGTGTAGATATTGATTTCTAATATCATTTGATTGGTTGCACTAAATGCATTGCTTTCACTGTAGATTTTGATTTTTAATCCTATTTGATTATTTTCACTAGATGCATTGATTTTAGTGTAAATGTTGATTTCTAATTCTATTTGAATGCTTCCACTAGATGCGTTGATTTCAGTGTAGATGTTGATTCTTGATTTGATGTAACTAGATGTATGATGTACATTAATTTCAATGTAATTAGATTAATGGAGTACAATGATTTCAGTGTAAGCGCCAAAAACATGTATTGACGATGTGCATTGATTTTTGTGCTACAATAATTCAACCATAAATAAAATACTTGAATTTTCATCTTAAATAAAATGTTCACTTACCTAAAATGTTTTCTTTTTAAAAATGTAAATTATCAGTGATTGACTACATTCTTATTATTCCCATTTTCCATCATTCAACATTTTTAGTCATTTTGCATTCAAAATGAGGTAATAGAAAACAACAACCATTGAAGCTTACTTGGGGTTTAACACTCCATAAGTCACAATGATTGACTTTGGAGAACTACTATTAATATTGGAGAGTAATAGAGACAAGGTATGACATATACTACAATAGATTGACTTAAATATTTGAATGGTATGTGATTTCAACTGCACTTTTCATATGATCCATATGAAAATATGGAAAAACAAGTTTGACAGTAAGAACAGTAGAAGAAAATAGTTTGAGATTGATCAAAATGAAGACTATTTGTAATAGACTACATTCTTATTGTTCGCATTTTCTATCTTTCAACATAGTTACATTATAACTTTGCATTCGAATTTTTTATTGCATCATTTTTCATCATTCAAGTTATTAACATTCTCTTTCATGTCAACAAACTAAGGTAACTAAGAAAATTTAAGATTAAAATGACCATATTAATCTTATACATATTCACCATATTTAAAATGATTGGAGTAATTAGATGTTCAACAAATATTCCATGGCCACACACCACTGAAAACAACATAGATCCATCTTAACCCCAGATCTATCATGTGCTGAGAGGGATCAAATCCCTCTAAGTGCAAACCTTTCAAGTTCTACACTCAAAAAATAAGGTTTAGCTTCTTCCAATGATGTGAATGTGGGTCAAACTTGTTAATGCTATGCAAGCTCCCTCATTAGTATTAAAATAAATGTGTTTAGGATCGTCTCAAATTAACCAAAATGTGAGGAATTATGTGTCAAGTGTTGAGTGTCTTTTATGATCCATTTATGAGGCTAATTAGTTGTTTAAAACACATCTATAGCAAGTAAAATGCAAATAAGTAAAACACATCAACTCATAACACAAAGTTGATAAAGGAGTTCACCCCTCCTAGGCTACATCTCCTTGGACCTACTTCAATGGTTAGGCCCTCTTTGGATTAATGGTCAATTATCTTATTACATGCACTTGAAGTGCTCAAATGTCTTTGCAACCTACTCCACTAGACTCAGAAGACCGAAAAACCCAAAAAATGACTATCCAAGCTCTGAAATTTGACTTTAGATGATCTAGGTTTGACCTCCTCTCCTAATGGCCCTAGGCTTCCTTAAAATTCAACGTAGAAAAATCACATAAAAAAGTGCCTTTTTGCCTCTGCAACCTATTCCATTGTGTTCAGAGCATCCAAATCATCTAGTAATGACTCTTTTTTAGCCAAAATTGATCGAAAATTGCAAAAGTTATGGTCTCTTCAGTTTTCCCTAGGAAAACTCCACCAAATCTGGAGAAACTCTAGTTAACCCCGCCAAATTTGGAGCAGCGCTGGATTTTTCGGGCCTGCTAAAACTGCCACCAACTAAATCCGCACTTAATTAAGGGTTAATCACGTTTTAATTATCTCTAATCTCCATTTAGCGCGTTAAACATGTGGTTAGTATTAGCGATGGCCTCCGATTATGAAGTTGGTCACATGCGGAGGGGGTTGGCCTGTAAGGCTGCCCCTCTCTTTCCCCAACCACCGCGTTTTATCTCTTTAAATGAAAATCACGCTCCATGTATGTTAATTAACATAATTTTGGCATAGCGGTTAAGTTTGGGGTGTTGGCACAAAAGTGTCATCAAGGGAAGACCCTAGGTTCAGGCGCGAAGGGCCAACAATGGCTCGTTGTAGTCTAGGACAACGCTGGCATTTTCACCTTACCCAAAGGGTAAGGAGTCGCCCATGGGGCCAAGGGTATATCAACCATCAATATGTAAACAACATCATACACACATGCGGGACAACAGCCTATCATTCAACACTATGAAGCTACCACATACATAGGCTTGTAGTATATTTAAAATTTTATTAGGTCCATATATCATACGCAAACACATACATCGTACTAAGAAACTAGTCCATATCTTCATTCATGTCAAGTCAACAGAGGCACAATACATAATACATCAGCCTTAGCCACAGGTAACTACAAGAAATACCCGATTACAAGATCTAACTGCCTATGATAGACTCAGCCTGCTTCTCGGTTACTGGTTCAATCTTCAACCCAGAGGTTCTTCTCGTCCATGTCTAGATGTTACTGATCCATCAAACCGCAACCAACCCCTTTCTCCTTATGGCTTCCTCCTTTTGTATTCCTTTTGCTGCTTGCATTGCCAGTTCTCGCTCGATTGTTCCTTTCCTAGGCCGTCATTTCCGGGGTGGTTTCCGCTCCAATTACACCTTCCTCCATCTGCTGCCCTTCCTTTCCAAATGAAGGCCCCAACTCCATAACAGCGGTGGTCGTTTGTTGCTTGAATTCATTTTCTGGAGGGCAGCGTCCCATCCGGCAATGATCGCGTCAGCCTATTGAGTGAAGTCTTCGACTGTATTGGACTTTAATTCAGTTGGATTTTGTCTTCGCAGAAGGTCCTACTATTCTCTGCTATTGTTGCAGATTTATTTCAGAGCCGGGACCTGTAGATGGACCGGTGGGCACAGGTCCCTTATCAGCTTTTTAGTTCTCACTGACTCTTCTTCAATCTGATCAACTTGAGATTGAATGACGGTGATCTTCTCATCGATCTGCTGGAGTTGGTTGGAATCCATGCATTCGTTACTACTGGACAATAGTACCTGTAGATGCTCTCTCATAGGGTATACTAACTGATTATTCAATGCAAGGATTCCCGGCCAATCATGAACTCTATCCAGCAGGGCATATCCATCTACTAGTGCATCAGTGAGTGCTTGCTTCTTTGCTTCTACCTCACTGATCTTGCCCTCTATTATTCTCACATATATTTCAACCAAGTCTGGCAGCATTGATCTTCTTGTTTCTAACTTCTTCCTCGTATCAGCATTGGTTTCTACCATATTTGAACATGTTGCTTGGATATGGTCACAGCAGCTCACCAGCGTGCGAGTTGTAATATCGATTGGAGCTTCCGTGTTGGCATCTATGATCGTCAGCCATAATTACCGAAACTTCTCTGTTACTTGATCAACCTGCACTTGCTAATCTGTATTTTATTGTCGTAGTTGATCTCTCTCCTTTGTCACCTCCTGTAGTTGTTGTTTTTGTTGCTCATGCTCTCTGGCCAGATCATCATGTATCTTCTCGGCTCTTCGCACCACTTGTTCAATAAATGCAAACAGTTGTGCCAAAGACCAGTGCTACAGGGTGTCGGCTTGCATTATGCTTGGTTCTGGAAAATTTTGTTGAATTGGTAGGCCGTTGGCGATGGATTTCTCAGAATGGGAGGTGGGCGAATGAATTGGTTGTGAATGTGGGGTGAACTAGGGAGTGGAAGGAACAATATTAGGGTTAGGGACCACTGCAAAACTTATAGGGAAAAGTGACTGATACGGTTCACCCCCCCCCCCTCCTGCAGAAGAATTATGGTTGGTCCTTTCTCCTGGAGTGGGTCTGACCCAAAAAGTAGAGAGACTAGCGAGGTCTGTTGGGTTCCACTGGCAGAGGTGGCCCCTCTAAACTGCTATATTGATTCAACCTCCATTTCTATAGCTTCTCTTCATGTGCTGAAAGGCAGGGTTTCCGATAAGGTTGCGAAAGTGGAGGCCGTGCGGGGGGAGATTCCCGCGACTGAGGTAGGATAGTAGAGGTATTGGGGGGAATTTCTTCAACTACTGGGGATGCGGAGACTGATTATCTGACCTCATCAGTAAGGTCGACAATCTGAATTGTCGGGGTAGTTCCCTGCTTCTTGATAGTCAGGTTCTAAATTACTCTTTTCTTTTTTGGTTTCAGGACTATTGGCTAGGATAGGGTTCGAGCACCCCCAGTGGGGATTTCCATTACCAACGGATTTGTAATAATTGGCGAAAACATAGTAGAACCTTGAAATTGCATGGGTTGGTTAGCCTCACCTGAGTGCTCGTCGAAACTTGTGATTGTTTGCCTTATCGCAAACATCTTATGTTCCATTTGCAGAACCATCAGGTGAAGGTCATCTTCAGCTGGCCTCTTTCTATTGATTTCCCCTACTTCTCCCGCTTGCAACTATGGCTTCAAGCCACCGAATAGATATCGTTACTTCCCCTCAGTAATTTCGCAGGACACCCCCGGCCATGATCCAATCTCACTATGGAGTTCCTCTTCAGTCAAAACAAATTTTTGTGGACTCATCTTGAAAGTGTCAGGATGGACACGCCGTGGTCAACGGTAAGTGTGCCCATGCGAGGCTCCAAACCATATTTCCTCAAAGAACTCATCTAGCAGTGATTTGGGTATCCTCTCCATCGACCTAATTGTAATCAACATCATCTAATAACATTCTTTGAAAGCTACCTCATTAATCTCTTTACTTCTCAGATCCCTTGAAGCTCTCTTTATGGCTCGTACCAGAGTGCTAACGGTTGTCCTTCAACAACCTACCTCATCTCCCTCCCCCTTGGTGGCCACCATTTCCACATCACTAGCAACATCAATATGTATCCAAATAGAAAATTGGTACTCCGCCTGTAAATATCTTCACATGCTTCGAAGAGCTCGTTCAAGACGTAATGAGACCAGTTGAGCACTTCTCCATTACAGCGATGCTCCACAATTGAAATTGTATCTAGAGTGCATTCGTTCCTTGCGAAGTGTCTCATGGTATTACCTACTATGATGTAGCAGGCGAACCTTATCTCAATTCTTCTGATCATGTCAATTTCTTCTCCCATTCCACCTCGCTCTATTCCATATTTTGCATAATAATTCTCTTCTCCCTACTTTTCTCTTTTGGTACCTGCCTGGAATTTTGTGTTTACTGCATTTCCTCTGGTTGATAGCCCTGTGAGATGATGAATATCATCTACGTGAATTGGGTACTCCTTGTCGAGCCACTGGGACCCCACATGCATTCTGCTGGCCAGTAATTTGGTACACTGCATTGCAGCTAGTTGAGTGCCGAAGACTGGTAAACTTCTCAAATTGATCAGCGTCGAACTCTGCAATCCTCTAAAATCCTCCCTAAATCTGGTTGTTCTTGTGCCATCTTCCTTCTGGATTTCTTCTGCATAGACCTCCCTTTTTAGCATTGAAAACTGGAAGCAATCAGTAAGGTCATTGTCAACTAAGATCGACTTGTCATATTTTCCATATAGATTTTCCAGCAGTTCAATTCGCTCATCTAGTTTATCTTGTGGAACTAAGAGAATTCCTTTCGCCATTTCTCTGCATCTCTGATAGACAATCATCACCTGAGGCTTCGCACTCCTGCGTTTTTGTTGCTTCTCTTCAAAGCGGACTTGGATTTTCTCTGCTACCTACACTTGAAATTCTATATATTTATTCATCATCTTTGCAAATTAAGTAATCGGACTTGACACAATGTTTCCTTACTATACTTTGGCAACTAATTACTACAACAAATTTCCCCATGTATCCTAACCATGCTTTGCCGCCGTCAATTGACTTGGACTTGACATTTCTGACGTGGACCAGGAAAGGACAGAGTGGTTCGCATGGCTTATTAACTTTGTCGTGATGGAGGGTATTTATTAACTAAATTTGTTCCTAATAGGAAAATATTTTACGGCTTCCACTTGATAGTTGCATTATTAGTTACTTATTATGGAAATGACTACTCGTACGGCGGAAATGACGGATACAACTTGTGACCATAAATACTGAAAAAGTGTCTTCTTGCATGTAACTTAAGAGCTGGAAATGCATGCGCTTACGAGTGATTTTTAAATATACCTATTCCCCCCGACCACAAATGGGTTGCAATACTATGACAATTTTTTCGCAACCTTATTGATGCTTTTGCTTATTCTTGCTAAAAGGATGATAAAAGACACAAACTTTGAATGTTGAAATGACTTGGCTACCCTTTATTAACGACTACCTACTTGCGAGCTCGTTTCCGAGACCCCCTTAACTTGAGATTGTGTTTGTTGGCATGTGGAAGGGCTTTAGGAGTGCGTCGTTTACCAAACTTTGTAGCATATCTCCATCTAGTTGTGCCAACTTTACCGCTCCAGAATCTCTGATTTCCGCAACTTTGAAAGGGCCCAGCCAGTGCATCTACAATTTACCTGGAACTTTTGGAACCTGTTGTCGTATAATAATGCGTGATCTCCAACTTTGAATGTCTTCTTCCTGATATGCCTATCATGCCAAGATTTTTGCCTTCTCTTCTCTACTGACTAGTAAAATTTGGCCAAGAACCTAGATTCGTCAAGTTCCATTTGTTGATTTAGTCTTTCTCTTAATGCTACATTATCCATCATTTTTGTTACCTCAGAAATAAACATGCTAGGGACTATGAACTCTGTTGGAATTACTTATTCCTTCCCATATATGAGTTGAAATGGTGTTTGTTTATGAAGTCTTTCACTGTTGTTCTGTATGCCCACAGAGTTGCTGGTACACGCTCATCCCAGTCATCCCTGTTAGCTGATATAATTTTTGTGAGACCTTTTTCCAATATTTTATGGAATGCCTCGATAGTCCCATTGGCCTATGGATGGTATGGACTACTTTTATGATGTTGAATCATAAAATTCTTGAGAAGGGACTCAATGGTTTCATTTATAAAATGTGTTCCTCGATCACTTGTCAAGATTTTTGGGCATCCAAATCTTGAAATTATATTCTCGAAAATGAACCTTGTGGCAATGTTGGTTGTACAGTCCTTTACAAGTGTTGCTTCTACCCATCTGGTTAGATATTCAGTGGTGGTTATTATGTATCTTGCATGTGAGTGTCTTGTTGGTTGTGTTGTGGATCCAATGAAATCTATTGCCCACTTCTCGAAGATCTACACTGTATGAATGGGATTTAAGGGCAGTTCATCCCATCGGGAAGGCTTCCCAACCCTTTGACAGACATCACAATTCTTAGCATATTATTTAGAATCTTTATGGAGGGTTGGCCACCATAATCTTGTATGCAGTATGTTCGTTATGGTGGCTTTTCCTCCTACATGGCCTTCTGTGACCCCAGCTTGACATTCCCATAGAACATCTTCTCTTTCATGCTAAAGTATGCAGCATCTTAGGACTTGATCCAGACCCATATTATAGAGATTTCCTGCAATTAGTTGGTAATTTGTTGCCCTTACTATTAAGTTTCACTTATGTGCTGGTGTATACCCCTCTAGGAATTGCCCTGTTGTTAATAGCCCAACAATCTCTTCTAAGTAGTATGGTACTGCTTCTATTCTGAATAAGTCAGCATCAAGTAGTTGATCATCTAATGCTCCTTCGTCCTCTCCAGTCTCCAATCATGACAAATGATGTAGCCCCACATTCAATCTTTCGGGTTTGATGACCACCTCGAAAGTGAATTCTTGGAAGAGTGATAACCATCAGCATATCCTACCTTCTAACACTGGTTTGTTCACTAAATACTTCAATGTTGAATGATCTTTGAAAAACTTGAATGGCGTTCCCAACAAGTAATGCTTGAATTTCTGCGGAGAGTAGACCATGGCCAATTCCTCCCTCTCTGTTGTTGTATAGTTCCTTTCTGTAGTTGATAACTTCTTGCTGGCATAATACACCAGGTGATCCATATTTCTCTCACCTGGTTGTGATAAGACCACTCCTAGCGCGATTCCTGACGCATCAATATGTACATGAAATGTCTTGTTCCAATCTAGATAGACAAGGATTAGAGTGCTTTCCAGTTTCTCTTTCAATTTATCTAATGTTGCTTGACAGTCCTTCGTCCAAGTGAATACTCTCGTCCTCTTCAGTAACTTCTCCATTGGGGTTGTGATTGATGCATAACTCTTAATGAAGCATCGGTAATACCCTGTATGGCCCAGAGTGGACCTTAGTTTCTTTACAGTGTGTGGAGGTTCCATGTTGACAATTACCGTAACCTTTGCTGGATTACGCACACTTCGTCTTTGCAGACAATGTGGCCCAGCAGTGTTCCAAATGGAACCACAAAAATGCACTTCTTTATGTTTAAGGAAATTTGCAACTATCAGCACCTTTCGAACATGACCCTTAATAAGATTGTGTGTTTTTTCAGCAGGCTATATATTGTCAAGTCATCCATATACACTTATAGGAACCTATGAATGTAATCTCGGGATGCATCTATAACAATCCTCGAGAAGGCCGCAGGTGCGTTCTTCAACCTGAATGGAATTACATGGTAAGCATATGACCCCCATTCAGTGGTGAATGTTGTCTTCCTTTTGTCCTCTTCGGCTATTCGGACCTGATGGTATCCCGAGAATCCATCTGTGAATGAATATGCTTCATTAGCTGCTACATTTTCCAGGACTTCATCACTGAAGGGTGTTAGAAAGGGATCATGCACACATGCATTGTTCAAACTTCTATAATCAATGCAAACCCTAATTTATGTCATGTCTTTCTTGTTCTGTATGACTATCGGACTTATCCACTCCACTACATCTAACAGAAATATAATCCCTGCTTCTAACATTTTGTCGATCTCCCTCTTAACCTTTTCTTTCACCCTCGGGTTCAATATACACAGTTTGTGCTTCACTGGACGGGCATTCAGCCTCAAGACAATATTCATCTCCCCTATGTCTCCTTTTATTCCTTTTAGCTCCACTATTGATGCTGGAAACAAGTCTTGGTAGTCCTGCAATAGGTCAAAAATTTCTTTTGTCATCTATTCATCCCAATAATCCCCCACAGATGCCATCTTGGGTTTATCCTCTGTTCCAACATTTTTCTTCCTTAATTTCATCAGTAGAAGGGGCACGACTTCTTCTGCGGGACTTCCCTGTGTATCTCTTTCCCCTTTTGTTTCCTCAAAGGTCAGATGTTTGAATCCTTCTAACCCATCCTCATCTAGTTCTGCATCCACCTTGTCACAAGCCACATATTCTGGAGAACCTGTCATAAAGATATTGTAAGAACTTTTCATCACCGCAACCTTCAACCATCTATCCTAGGGTGAACAAGATTCTTTCAATTGCATGTAGTGTCTCAATCATGTGTATATCATCATCCCTAAATGAGAAGCTTCTAATGAACTAAGCCCCCATGGTATCCCAATCTGTCGTTTGTTTACGGAGCTCCTCTTGCATGTACCAAGCTTGGGGAATGGTACCTAGGGTATGTATGAATACATTTACCCAAAGTTCTTTCGGAATCCTTTCTCTTTCCCAACTTTTTATGCAGGCCTCTAAGTGCTTCTTAGGATCCAAATTACCTCTGTATTTCATATTATCTTGAGGGTGGTATTCCTCTTGACTGAAACTAGCTTACTTTATGGCTCCTGGTTCTCACAACGTGTTATGGTGTGTTCTCCACTACCTTGTCGGTGTGGCAAGGAGTGCAATATCTAGCAATGGAAATTTTTGATCTTCCCTTACTTCTTTGTCTACTTTTTTCAAGAATATGTCCACTAGTTCAATGTAGTGGAATTTGGCATAGTCTCTTACCTCTGCCCCTATCCAATTTATCCTGCCTATCTTTGCGCAGCCTTTAGTATCGAGTTCATATCCGCCTTTCTGCCATGCATCCCATGCGGCTTCTAAACTAGCTTCCCAGCTCTGGATACTCCTCCAACTGATAGGTCCTCCTACTCTAGGATTTATGTAATATTATCTTTTACCTGTTGTTAGTATGTATAGCTAGTCTAGCATTCCTGGCTCGTCCCTGTCATCTACAGGTTATGTGAACTTGGGTCCTTGATAGGGGTCCAAGGGTTGTATCACCCTCATTCCTTTTGCTTCAAATATCATTAATTATTTATTTAGGTCGATGACAGCATAGTTCTCATAGGCTCACTCGATCCCAAGGAGTGCTGGATATGGGTCCTTATCACCCATTATGTCAATTACTTCAAATTCAGTGTACGTTCTTACTCCTGCCACATCCACTTCTACGTTTTCTAGCCTTCCAATGGGTAGGATACAGTACTAATTCACCATTCTCAACTGTATCGGTGAATATTTTAGTTGTGGCTTCCCCATTGCCTCCCATGTTTTCCTAGGAAGGATGTTTACATCCGATCCTAGGTCCAGCATCGTGTCCTTGATTTGGAATCCTGCAAACTAAGCATTGATTCAAAATTCCTTTCCGCTTCTCTTCTTATTTCTTCGCACTCTTCTAGTATGCTTTTCTGGTAAGTTGGCAGATGGTCGTTCCGCTTCCCCTTCCTCCTCTAGCAGTGCTTCTTTTAAACTTTTGCGCAACTCTTTCATCATGTGTTCATCCTCAACGATCTCCGAGAACAATTTAAACCATTCTTCTATCAGATTATCATTGTTGAGCACGTGGTTATTATGTCTCTGGTTTTCCTTTATCTCATTCATCCCTTCGAACAATTTTGCTACCTCATGATAATATTGTTTTTGTTGCTCAGGCTTGTATGATTTCTTCAAGGATGATTCCTTAACGATCAAGGGTGGGTCCACCACACCATGATCTTTCCCCGTCTTCTTTCCCCCTCTTGTAACTATATTTATATTGGTTATGGGAAGATCATCATTTGTATGAGGTTCATCGTTAACCAGGTTAGCCCCTCTCTATCTAGTCCTTTCTTCCCACTTTGTGATGAGTTCTAGGCAATCCTTTGTGGCGTGTGTATTGGTTCTACATTGTGAACACCATGGTCTCCTAGGGAGTGGGCATTCCCTGGAGATGTGCCCCTCTTGGTCATATTTGTAGCACCTTAGGTGGACCTCTTCCTCCTGCTCTTCCTCATATCCCATTTCCTCCTCATCCTCCCCTATTGGACACATTGATTCTGAATGTCGATCTGTCTAGCCGTTTTGCCAAAGCATCCAACCTCCTGCACTGGTTAGTGTGATGCATTGTAGATGAACAAAACTCACAATAGCTATTATTAGGGACGTTGGAGTACTTCTGTAGTATTGGGCACATCCGTGGTAGATGTCCATACATCCTACAAATTTCACAGTATTCCTGATTGTTTCGTCCGGGGAAAGCTCCTTGTGCTCCTACTGCCACAACTCTTGTTGTTGGTGGGGTTCCTGATGATCCTACAATCCCCCTTGAACGGTTGATCCCCTGTAACCTCGGACATTCTGTCATGACATGCCCCTCCACCATGCAGTGCGTGCACCATACATTGGGTTTGACTAACTGAACTGGCTATAAATCCTTCAATTTCTCCGTTAAGGTGGAAATCTAATTTTGAAGGCCCATAATCAACGAATCTTGCAATCTCGTCCCTCCCCAATATTCATGTGGATAACCATCCATAGCCTCTATGTGTGACGCTTGATCTAAAGCAACTTGCAGAGTCCTGATATTTTGTTGCGTCAACGGCATCCTTGTAAGGGGAAAGAGCACCTTGGTGAACCAATCTCTGGGGTGATTAGGATCTAGGGTGTAATTCAGCTTAGCAATGGCATCCTTAAATATTTGCATTAGTTCCCAAGCAGTTTTGCCTTCCTTCTGCTTGATTTCCCATAGCTCCGATAGCCCTTGCTGGTCAGTTTGAGGTGCTTTGAATTCTTGCATGAACCTCCTCTTGATCTCATCTACTGTGGGATTCTGGTTCTGTTCCACCCATTTTATAAACCAACGCATAGCTCTCTCCCTTAGCGTGGTCTGGAACTCAATTGATTTGAAGTTATCTGGTGTCTGTCGTGCTCTCCATATAGCTTCGCAGAGATACCAATGTTGTTCTACGTCTTCATTTCCTCTACCCGCAAACTCTAGGAATCTGGTAAAATATCTACCATGTTTATTTGAGTATGCGCCAATAACACAAATCCCTTGGTTTCGGGCTATTGAGATCCTTGCAGTCCCAGATTATTAATACCACTAATTCCCCTGTTATTTACTGTATTGAAACTGGCCTTATATTTCTCGTGCACATTGTGTACCTGTATTTCTGTAGCTAATTTAATAAAAAATTTCTTTGGATTATAGTAAGGCACCAGGGGAAGATCGGGAGGAATACTACCTATACCTTGGGGATATTGTTGTTGACTTCTTGTGGATATTTCTCCTTCGGAAAATAACCTTCTCATGACGTTGCCCACTTCCTCTTCCTTTCCTCTTCGCGACTTCTCGGCATTTGTTCCTCCGCTATACTTCATGCAACCTATAAGGAAGGATCCTCTTTATCATTCTGGCTCCTATATTTCTAATCGCCATTCTTGTCTTGTCCTGCATTTTTGTTTACTCTCCCTTCCTCTTGTGGGTTCCCCAACACCGCTCCTACTTGGTTGGATCCCATTTTTCTCTTCTTCAGAGTCTGAACCACTCTTGCTTGCCACTTGTCAACTAACAACGCTCTCCTCTACGCCCTAACTTCTCTGGCTTTCTGCAACCCTTCTACATCCATTCCTTCAGTAGCATCTCTATTCCCCAACCGATAGCATTCTCCCCTTAGGTCCTTCCCCCAGTACTGGGGTTTTACGCTACCATCGCCACAGTAGGTGAGGGCAGTAGTCCTTCTTCTACCATGAACATTTTAATCCACAACGGCACTTCCCTCACCAACCTTCCTCTTGAACCGAACTCAAACACGCTTCAGCCCTTGAGAAGGATTGATAACTTTCTGTGGAAAACTCGACTATGTACCCCTCCACTGTAGTTTGTACCCAAAAGTCAATTGCCCTTGTCAGATCATTGAATAACTGCCAGAGCGATACAAGGTGTGAGGAAGCCCATTTGCGACGAGCTGACATCGTTCCCCTAGATCAATTCTACACTTTCAGCCTTCTTAACCAATTATACAAGTCTTCTGGGAACTTGAAACAGAAGATCTTGTACTGGTCACTAGCACCCTCAACATTACAAAGTCTCTCCCCTAACTTTGGCAATCGATTGACCCCTTTGAGTAGCTTGTTCTGCTATAAACTGATCTACCCTATTATTACACCAATCTCTAATCTCTTTCTTGAATAAACTAGATACCATGTTCCGAACCAGTTCTTGTAACTTCAGGTCTCGGCAACATAACCATTTGTTGGCACAGAAGTGTCATCAGGGGGAGACCCTGGATTCAAGTGTGGAGGGCCAACAATAGCTCGTTGTATTTTAGGACAATGACGACATTTTCACCTTACCCAAAGGGTAAGGAGTATCACTTGAGGCATGTCGTGACCAGAATTAAGAAGGGTTCACCATGGGGTCAAGGGTATATCAACCATCAATATGTAAACAACATCATACACACATTCAGGACAACAGCATATCATTCAACACTATGAAGCTACCACATACATAAACTTGCAATATATTTAAAATTTTAGTGGGTCCATACATCATAACCAAATACATACATCGTACTAGGAAACTAGTCCAAAACTTCATTCATCTTAAGTCAATAGAGGAGCAATACATAATACATCGGCCTTAGCCACAGGTAACTACAAGAAATACCCGATTACAGGATCTAACTGCCTATGACAGACTTAGCCTGCTTCTCAGTTATTGGTTCAATCTTCAACCCAGAGGTTCTGCCCATTCGCATCCAAATGCTACTAATCCATCAAACCGCAACCAACCCCTTTCTCCTTACGGCTTCCTCCTTCTATATTCCTTATGCCGCTTGCACTGCCAATTCCCGCTCAATTGTTTTGTTCCTTGGCTTCCTCTCATCCGTCTTATCTGCTCGGTTACCTCTGCCTTCTGCTAACACTTTGCCGCAACCATCTTCCAACTGCCTATTCCTGCCTTCCTTCCCTGCTATCTTCACTGCAACCTAATCGTTGTTGTCGCCACCCATTTCCTCTTCTCTATATGGAAAGCCAAAATAATAAAAATCTTTTAAAATCAAAATGAAGGCCCGAACATGGGGCTTGTGTGGGCGAGGTCGCGGGTTTGACTCCGTTGGCCTTCCAAATAATTTTACGCAACCTTTGAGAGAGCACATGGTGACCTATAGGCTTGCCACGTGTTAGCCTCTCATTGGTCCACCTCAAATGCACTTGACCAACAATTTTTCGACACTTGTCACAATATGATCGAGCTACCTGTGGGAATATTCCTTGGAATATTATTTTGTATGGATGCCTAGTCAGCATTCCAGTCAGCCCTATACCCAAAATTTTCCCTGTTTCACAAAGCGGACAGAAGTCTCTATATTTCTCATACGAGCTTCGTTTTGAGTGAAACGAGTTGCATTGGGATCATATCGCGGAGACAGACATGGTCGTTCAGTTTTTGAGTGATTCTAAGCACTTTTATTTTTCAGCAAATTTTTGCCCCTAATCTAGATTCTGATCACTCCTTCCCACTGACAGTCTTTTGGTTCCACAAAAGCTGGTTATCTAATGAGAGATGAATACTCTTCTCCTTCCCAATTTTATCAATTGATTCTACTTGGAAAAATCTCCATGACAAGCACTTGGGTTCACTAACATGCCTTGCCTTGCAAATGGCTTGGTACTTCAACCAATGTTCTCCTTTTGCTGCTGACCCAATCCAACACTTGTTGGATGCTTGCTGATTAAACACCCTATTGTACCAAAGTGATCCCTCAGTTCTTGGAAGGCTGACTGATGGCCTTCCCACTGAGAATCATGTTTCTCCTTTGCAACACATGCATTCGATGCAAGCTTCTCCTTGGAAACCACTTTTCCAAGTTAAGCCCATCTGAGTGAACTATAGCAATGAGCTCCAATATCAGTAATAACAAGAAAATAAATGACCATTTTTTTACCTCCACGGTTCCAAATTCCACATCTGGAATAATGCATTCGCCATCTCTTTCACTTCTTGGTGTCAACACATCAAATGGTCTATAATGGTTGCAAGTTTTTTTGGCATTTTTGTCCACTTTCACTTCTTGATTCCATCATCCTCTAGTATTAACATGTTGCTCATGTCATGATTTTAGAATGAAGGCTAATAATGAGCCTCTTTCTCAAGCATGGACCTTCCAAAATCCTGCGACATCTTGTCACAAGAAACACCATTAACCTTGAAAAACACTCATGCAAGAATATAACTTGACGACCTCTTCCTTTTGCTTCTTCAAAGAAACAAATGTCACATCATGTGAACATCGCCATGTGCTCTTACATCTTGGTGTATAAACCATCGACTAAACACAATTCGACAAAAAATGCTTCTTCAAACAACTAGCTTTCAAGTCAAGCAAGTGAGCATGTACAACAACTTGGCAATTTACAACAAGAATTCCACATTCTCATGAAACAATTTTTCACCTCTCCCTTTCATCTTTGAAGACAAAATCAACCCTTCCAATTCAATATAACATACATGTAACAATCAATCGACCACACAAGCCGACACTCATGCATGTGCAAATGATCAACATTCTCAAGTTGACAACATACATGTTAATAAAGCAATCAACCAACACAAGTCAATCACTCATGCATGTTCAAGCACAATGAAGCTATTAAAAATTCCAATGTTCACACACAAAACTCTCATGCATGTATAACAATTCTCAACTCTCTCACAAGTACAAGAATCCCATCGGTATGTACGAGTACTTAAAGAGCTGAAATGACCAAATTTGTTGCAATAAAATGAGTCAACATACTCCACTTTCAAATACCTTGTTGGTGTCAACATGCAAGTTCAAGAATGCAATATGCATGCAAATTTATAGATGCAAATTGTCATATTTGTTGCATCTAAGTGAGTCAACATAACTCTACTTTTCCAACATCTTGCTTCATGCAATATGCAGCATACTTTCAGGAGAAAATAAATGCATCCAAATAACAAGGAAATGCATCAATAAGAAAAGATTTGGATCAATTATCAAAATAAATGCAAGGCCTTAATTGGTTAAGAAATCTAACCATCTCTTTCCAAATCATTTCAATGGCGCTTCTTTCAGCTGCACTTTATCATACATATCATCATGACCCACATCAATTATGGAATCCTCATTTCCATTCTTTCCAAAATCTCTCTCCACCTTCTTCAAATGTCATGGATGACTTGTTGGATGCAAAGTCCAACACTTGTCTACAAGATGACCCTGCTTATGGAAATGAGTGAAAAATAATTACATCTTCTTTTCGACATGGTTTCCATTATCCAATAGACCTTTGGCTTTTTGTATCTTTTGTTTTCAAAGTTTCCTATGTATGGTTATCCTCTTCCAACACCTTGCAATAGTATGATTATTCAAACCAGAAAAGGAACATGTAAATTTTCTCCAAATCTTATGTGAATATTTACCATGTTTATCATAATTAAAAGAAACTTGATTAAAGGAAGATTTATACCTTGCACATTCACCTTTGTCTCCTTCTTGAGGGCGTGAATTTGATGAGGTAGTGGCTCTCTTCAGAATACAAACAATGGTTTCAATGACCTCAGAGATTTCAACATCCTCTTGTTTTCCATTTCCACTAGTTGCATGCTTATGAGCATCTTCTTGCAAAGTGGATATAAAACTTTTGCATTCCTCATGAACACAAAATTCACAAGCTTGAGGAAATGAACATGTAATGAAAGTCCTTCTTGGAACACCTTCATGTGCCTCCTTGGCATTGGAGCATTCTCCATCATTTTGTCCATAACCAAGACCCAAATACCTAGGCCTTTCTTCAATAACAATTGGCTCAACTATGCCTTGTGTGTGTTCGCCTAACCCTTTACCTTCATAACCCATCTTCATCAATAATTTGGACCCTATTCCTCTAGTGTGTCTTTCAAAAGCACCAAAACATTCATTTTGAGAGGAAATTAAATATAAACTTGAATTTCATACTTGGCTAGGGTTTCCTTGGCATCATGGAGTTGAATCTCCATCTCATGCGTCTTTTCAAGAAGCTCTTTCTTCTCCTCCTTCATAGCCATCAACTCCTCTTGAAGTATAATTTTCTCCTTCTTATCTCCATTCATCTCTTACATCATATCTCTCATGATGATAAGCTCTTGCAACATCTCTAAATCAAAGAGTCTTGCTAAGGAAAATGGATTAGAAACATCACTTATTGAAGTTGCCATCACACTTGTAATGCATCAAAAGGTTTCACAAAGCTTAAAAAACTTTCTCAACAAAGAAGCATCTCAGACCATCTGCCTTCTTCAGCTTACACACATAAACTTGCACATAGTTAAATTCTCCTTACACAAATACAAAACCAATAGCTAATTTTCTAACTAACCTTGGCAAACCATCTCAGGGTTAAAATGAGCTACCATTGTTCTAATACCAACTTGATCTGAATGTGGGGCAAACTTGTTAATGCTATGTAAGCTCCCTCATCAGTATTAAAAAATTGTGTTTTAGGATCGTCTCAAATTAACCAAAATGTGAGGAATTATGTGTCAAGTGTTGAGTGACTTTTATGAGCAATTTATGAGGTTAATTAGATGTTTAAAACACATATACAGCAAGTAAAATGCAGATAAGTAAAACACAGTAACTCAACACAAATATGATAAAGGAGTTCACCCCTTTTGGGCTACATCTCCTTGGACTTGTTTCAATGGCTAGTCCCTCTTTGGATTAATGGTCAATTCTCCCTCTTTGGATTAATGATCAATTCTCTTATTACATGAACCTACAGTGCTCCAATGGCTTTGCAACCTACTCCATTGGACTCAAAAGATCCAAAAACCTCAAAAATGACTATCCAAGCTCTACAATTAGACTTCAGCTGATCTAGGCGTGACCTCCTCTCCTGGTGGCCCTAGGATTCCCTAAACTTCAACATAGAAAAATGACGTACATAAGTGTCTTTCTGCCTCTGCAACCATTCCATTGTGTTCATAGCATCCAAATAATCTAGGAATGACTCTTTTCGAGCTAAAATTGGTCGAAAATAGCAAAAGTTATGGTCTCTTCAATTTTCCCTAGGAAAACTCCAACAAATCTAGAGAAACTCTAGTTAACCCCGCCAAATTTGGAGCAATACCAAAATTGTTGGGCCTGCTAAAACAGTTGCCAACTAAATCCGCACTTAATTAAGGGTTAATCATGTGTTAATTAGCGTTAATCTCCATTTAGTGCGTTAACGTGATTAGTTTTAGCATTGGCCTCCAATTACGAAGTTGGTCACATGCAGAGGGGGTTGGCCCTCTCTTTCCCCAAACACCACATTTTATCTCTTTAAATGAAAACTATGCTCCATGTATGTTAAGTAACATCGTTGTAGCATAGCAGTAAGTGTGGGGCTTGTGTGGGCAAGGTCACGGGTTTGACTCTTCCAGCCTTCCAAATAATTTTACCCGACCTTTGAGAAGGGGCATGGCAACCTTCGGCTTGCCACGTGTCAACCTCTCATTGGTCCACCTCAAATGCACTTGACCAATAATATGCCAACATTTGTCACACTCTGATTGAGCCACCTGTGGGGATATTTTGGGAATATTCTTTGGAATATATTTTTTTTGCTGATAAGGTTGTATGAATGCCTAGCAGCATCCCAATCAGCTTTGTACCCAAAATTTCACTTGTTTGGAAAAATGGACAGAAGTCTCTATCTTTCTCATACGAGCTCCGTTTTGTAGCGTTGGGATCATATCGCCAAGACAAACGCGGTCATTCAGTTTTTTAGCTATTTTGATCATTTCGATTTTTGAGCAAATTTTTGCCCCTAATCCAGATTTCGATCATCCAACTCTATCAAGGGACCCAAGTGGTTTGAGGAAACATTGAGAGACGCTCAGGAGCATATTGAGGCTTCTAGGAGCACATTTAGGGAGAGCAAGCCTCCAAAGAAGTTTCCAAACATGGAATTGTTGAGTAGCATCATCGAAGAAGCAACAGACCACAAGGTTTGGAGATAATCCATGGTGAAGGATGATGCATGGGACGTTGAGTCGAGACTAAAGGGATAGCCAATTCTAGGTGGCTCTTTAGGAAGTGTCTTCCTTGCTAAGAGGGTGTGTTGGTGTTTATAGCTTGGGTAGGTACTTCCACATGGGCCTAACTATCAAGGTGTGTGGAAGTCACCTAATTGGCCCTTAGCCTTAGCAATTAATTTAATAGTTAAAGTAATTGAAATTTATAAGATAAAGTGAGTTAATCTAATGAAAGCTAAAGGTTCTTTGCATTAGTGAATTAGATGAATTTCAACCATTGATCTCAAGTGATGTTGAGATAGTTTCAATTGTCAATTGCTTTCAAAATTAGTGTTGTGCTTTCGATCAATAACTTAAACTTATAAAAGGAAAACTATGTTAAATGAGAAGGCACATCTTGAGCACAAGACGCTATGAGAATAAGATGACACTGATTGGGTGGAGAAGGACTTACATTCAAGTGTGTAAGGTTCGAGGAAGAGTGCAAGGTGCAATGAGGGAAGGATCTAGATTAACCAAGAAATAAATGACAGATCAAGGGTTTGATCAATTAGATAAAGTATAGGTTTATTTGTTGTATTGGTATTCTTATTTAGAGGATCATAGTCCTAAGAAGGGAGCCCTTGTAACTTTTGAAGTTATTTGAATGAAGAACTAATTTGGAGGGTAGAAATATTGTGTGCATGTGATTGAGATTGATGAGATTTTATTTTCTTCCACTATTATATTCATTTTACATGTTAAAATCCCAATTGTGTCTTTTATTCAGTAGATCTGCATAATAATTAAATATTACAAGGAATCTGCTAGGTAGTAATTGGCAAAATTGCTAGGGATAAGGAAATTTGACATTGTATTAATTTTTTATTACAATAAAAATGAAAATACAAGAGCATAAAACCTATACCAAACATGTATTTTTTTGTTTGCACAAAATTTCAACGAACCAATATTTTGCATCTGACATCCATTTTAACTGATCAAAATTCTATCAAAACACATTATATGAGCTCTCATTGTGCAAGTGTTTCTCAATAGAAATTGGGACCACCTTGATTTATCGAATGTGGAGATCCTCCTAAATCAATAGATTCAATTCATCTACCTACATTTGGCAATCGAATCTCAAGTAGATTAGAGTTTCTATCTTTTGAGTAAACTAAATCTAAGGTTTATCATGTGTCAACTACTATGGGTTTTTTGGGTTAAATGTCTGAAATTTTAATTATAACTCAAGGTTGTCCTCCTAATTTTCTAACAACCATGAAAATTGATGTCATTCAAGGAGCACCATATAGGTACGAAGTGGCACCTTAAGAAGCCCGCACTTCGCAGACAAAGGATCATGTGTAGTTGATGTTCAACATGGATTATTGCCTAGTAGTTCAAAAGCCTATGGATCTCTAAATTATCCCTCACTAATGGGGTTACGAGACTATGTATGGGTAGACAGTTGTCCAATTATTTAATTTGAGAGTAAATTATCCCTCACTAATGGGGTTATGAGACTATGCATGGGTAAACGGTTGTCTAATTATTTAATTTGGAAGTTATTTAATTTGGGAAGTAAATTATCCCTCACTAATGGGGTTATGAGACTATGCATAGACGATTGTCCAATTATTTAATTTGGAAGTATAAAATGGTGGAAAAGAGATGTACAAATATAATATATTCATGGTTTATAAAATTATTGAAATGATTTAGATAATTCAATAGTTACCTTATAATAATGGCATGAATACCTTATCAATGATATTAAAGGAAACAAATTATATCAATTGATTTCATTGTCACAAAAACATGTAAAATAAACAATCGCATTATATCAATTGATTTCATTGTCATAAAAACATATATTTTACATTAGTCCATTTCTAATTAAGCAACACCTTTTGAGAATGGTTTGATTCCCTTGTAACACAATCATCTCAACACTCAACATTGGTTCTCATATACGAGAAAAACCTAAACCCCCTCAAACTTCAAAAATTTACCAAAAAAAAAAAAAAAAATCAACACTCAACATTGATTCTCATAAACAAGAATGGTTTGATTTCCTTATAACACAATCATCTCAACACTCAACATTGGTTCTCACTCAACATTGGTTCTCATATACGAGAGAAACCCAAACCCCCTCAAACTTTAAAAAAAATTCAAACAATCATAACTTGAACCATGGTTGAGAATGGTTTTTCCATAAATTCAAACCATAATAACTTGAGCATAAAATGTTCAAGGCATCTTTTAATTGTTGAAAGATGCAATCAAATCCGTGGATAGAAAGAAACCTAAAGCCCCTCAAACTTTAAGAAATTCAAACAACCGTAACTTGAGGTTGAGAATGGTTTTTCCATAAATTCAAACAATCATAACTTGAACAAAAGAACCATGGTTGAAAATGGTTTTTCCATAAATAAATTCAAACAATCATAACTTGAACAAAAGAACCATGGTTGAAAATTGTTTTTCCATAAATTCAAACAGTCATAACTTAAACAAAAGACAATAGATATCATTCAATTGTTATATAATACAAACAAAAAAAAGCATAAAATGTTCAAAGCATCTTCCCATTGTTGAAAGATGCAATCAAATCCATTGATAAAAATCAATGTAGACAAAAACAACTAAATGTTTAAAAGATTAGATCTCCATGATCCAAAGCCCCTAGATTCTAAGTTTGAAATTGTAAAACCTCATTAAAATATGTTACAAATTCAAACAAATCTAAGTTGGAAATTTGAAATTGTGAAACCTCATTAAAATATGTTACAAATTTGAAATTTGAAATTTGAAATTGTGAAACCTCATTAAGATATGTTTAATTTGAAATCGTGAAACCTCATTAAGATATGTTATGAACTCAAACAAATGTAAGTTTGAAATTTGAAACTGTGAAACTCCATTAGATTGAGTAACCAAAATGCATAATTCATACCCATAATACAAAAAAATCATATAATATTCAAGGCATCTCTTTCAATGGTTAAAAGATGCAATTAAATCCATTGATAGAAATCTTTTTGTGTATCCAAAATGCATAATTCATCTCATAAACAAAAAAATCATAAAATATTTAAGGCATCTCTTTCCATTGCTGAAAGATCAATCAAATTAATCAAATCCATTGATTCAATTTTTTTTTTAATTTGATCGAAATCAAAATAGAGAGAAACAAGATTTGATAGAAATCTTTTTTTTAATTCGATAAAAATCAAAATAGAGAAAAACAAAATTTGATAGAAATTTTTTTTGATTTGATCACTACAGAAAAACACAACCCTGGAGGAAGAAAGATGTGTGACAAACTCGAACATCGAAATTTGAAATTGCGAAACCTCATAAATTGTGTAACCAAAATGCATAATTCATACCCCATCTATAATATATTTCACCGTGGAGGAAGAAAAAATATGTGCGACAAACTTAACACCGAAATTTGAAATTGTAAAACCACATTAAATTGTGTAACCAAAATGCATAATTCATACCCCATCTATAATATATTAAGATATTTAAGTCTTTCATTTCTTTATTTATTTAACACCATTATTTTTTATATTTGGTTACTGATTAAGTAATTTAAACCTTTCATTTCTTCATTTAAATTTTAGAATACAATTATTTACAAATATATTTAAAGGTCAACTACTAATGTTTTCGGACGAAGATTTTCTGAGGCCAAGAAATATTGACAATAGCACACATCAACATTAATTTCGGAATCTCTCTAATATATTTTAGAATCTATTTATGATTTTAATATATTTTATATCTTTAAATTATTTTATTATTAAAATTTTAGTCTCTTCTAATATGTTTTTTATAAAAATATCTATTTTTAAGGTTTTTTTATATTTTTAAATTATATATTCTATATTTTCTAATATGTATTTTTATAATACATTCTAAAATTTTTAAATATTTCCTATATTTTTTAAATTGAAAGCTGTAGATGACGTTTATCTGGTATAAGCTGTAACCAAGCATTCATACAGCACAGCCTCACCGGATCAAACTCTGTACAATCTTAACATGATTTATGTTTTATGTTAAATGCAAATGCAGTACACCGTGCGACAAAACCAGCATGAAAAATGCAAATGCAGTACACCGTGTGACAAAAGCAGCATGAAAATGCAAAAACGTACAAACCAAATATATCAAATTACACACTCGAAAGGGTCTCGGCAGAGCCAAGTACATACATACATCAAAATTACTTGAAATAATTAGTCGGGAAGCGCCCATATTGGATCAACTTGCCTCTTTCCTACATGGGGAAATGTAATAAATTTTCCATGAAAAAATAAATTATTTTTTCAGAACGAAAAAGCTATATGAGGAATATATTATATGAGGAATATAAGAGTCCAAAAAAATTAGAAAAGATGAAAAAATAAATTATATGCTACATAACATTTTCTGAAGAAAACCTATCGACAAGTCTTGCTGGCATTTAATAATTCTCAAAATTTCAAGGCGATTCATATAAGATACCCCTTGTTTTACCAGTACTGACATGAACAATCCCTAACTTGAATTTAGCACTATTATTTGCACATATTTGAATTTCTGGTTTCCACAGCAAAAGCAGTTGCAGTTATCATTCGTTGTCGCACTTTTCACCGTCGTAAACTTTCAACGATGTATGTAGCATACAAGTCCCTGTCAAAGAAGATACATGTGAGGGCTTAGATTTAGCCTATTCTCTAGTGAAAACATAACTGTAAAATAGTGTTATGTAGTACCCAAACCAGTAAAAGTATGAAGTTGCTTACATTGAGTGTTGGATAACTTCACAAGCAGTAGAGGCAGGAAGGAAATCGTTCACAGCAACTTCCTTGTTCTCATTTTTCTTGTCTGGATGCTGTCAAGAAAAAAAAAAAAAAAACTAGGCTGGAAGCTATAAAGAAAACCTGACGAAGCACATCGAACGAGACCTATAAAATGGAACTCAAAACAGAGACGACTGTGTTAGATCTAAGAGGAACAGAGAGTCAGGCAAGTTGAAACTAAAATGCAGAAGGATACAATCCTCAAAGAAGCGTCGAATTTCTGCTAAACGATGTGGAGGAAGTTCCTTAATGTCTTTGTAATGGCGGTACTCGGGGTCATCAGCGCACACAGCAATTATCTTATCATCTTTTTCTCCCTGCCATAGAAATGGAACTCAAATATTACTCTGCAATTGCACCATTCGGGAAGAGCGTATGGGAAAGGATAGAAAAGAATCCATCAAATCATTAAAATGGGAAGAACAGTTTCAGCTTTATAACTTTTCAAGCGAGAACACAGCTTGCATGACCTAACTTCATTCAATAGATTATATTAGCCCCTCAAGGGAAATCAAAGTTACAGTAACAATTACAGGACAAAGGCAGAAAATACGAGAGATCATTCTTTGCTCAAGCGATTTTGTTATAAGACGACACTATTGATAGAGAAGGTCATTTTTGTTGCACTTATAATGCACATTAATGCTAGTAAATATAAACAAGAGGATGTTTGAACGCTTATAACACTTAATTCGAAAAGAGTTCAGCATATTGTTCTCCCTTTCCAAAAAAGACACTGCAATAATTCACAGTACACCTGTAGTATAATAGAAGAATTGATGTACGTCACTCAGAAACATCTGTTAGATTTCAACCCCCAAGAAAATTGGTTTCTGAGAAGAGTAACTTGTACACACCTGATCAATCATAGGCATCACACCAATGGCTCTAGCCCGGAGAAAGCATCCTGGATAAACAGGTTCCTGCAAATTTTCCAAAAAGCATACATCATCTTGTTAACATTTAAGAAAGCAATCTACAAACTTGAATGAGCAAAAAAATTGCACTCGGGATATACATAATAATATATACAGGAGATGCAGAAACCGAAAATAACCACAAATTTACACTACCTGCATGATGACCAGCACATCCAGTGGATCATTATCCTCGCACAGGGTACGTGGAATGAAACCATAATTATGGGGATAAACAACTGATGAGTACAGAATTCGATCTACCTGCACATGGGGATAAACTGAGTACAAAATTCGAACTACCTGCATTTATAGATTACAGAATAAAAACGTAATTAAAGATTAACCTAAAATATGGTACCCAAAATAAATAAAGCTTACCTTGATCAGACCGGTTTTTTTGTCCAGCTCATATTTCACCTTACTCCCTTTCCCAATTTCCACAACCTGAGTATCGAAAAATAACAAAAAATGATAAGTGAAATGAAATCATGGATTGGATAATAGCATGTATGATCATGCCTGATTGTGGTCCTTGGAACCCTTATAAAATATAATTTATAATCTCGATTACGTATGAGATAACAAAGACAATTATCCATACCTATAAGAAGCTCATTGTCTAGGACATTAGAAACCATATTCTATCAAGCTTAGCAATGAAAAGTTGAAACACTGTGCAAAGGGTTAATCTAAGGGCTCTGTGAGGAAAGGCCAGCGATTGTAAGCATAAAAGCAAAGTATCAGGGGCAGAGATATGAAGGGCATACTTTAGGGCACACTATCAAGAGCAGGAAAATAATGAGATACAAAATGCTTGTCCCAGATACAATTTTAATAACAAAAAAGCTGCATATCCGAGGAGGCCAATCAATGTAATGCCCAGCCACCTTTTATCTATGTAAGATGAAGATCTAATACATTTTATAATTTTTACATGAAAATATAAAACAATGATAGCCTATTGCAAGAACAAGGAAAGATTTAGACAAGCTTCACTAATTGCAATCAAGTAAGCACTAAAACAGCAGCTGTAGCAGCATCATTGTTAGTAATGGCTCCTAACTAAGCGCTTGGGAGTAAAAGAAGTTGTGGATGAGCTACAAAACAGTATTTGATATCAATGTATCATCTTACAAGCAGATAAAAACTCTGCCAAGTGCATGACTATAGGTGAAATGACAAAACAAAGATGTTAAAATAGGTAAATCGGATAAGAGATATGAGCTTATTCAAATGTGGTAAATTGATAACATGTTTCTACTATTTGAATGGTATACGCCTTTCAAGCAGCCCACTGGGTTTCCTATATAGACGACATTTTACTACAAGTTTAGTAACGAGCCAATTACTTGTTCCACCATGTTTATAAAAACATTCCCAACTCATGCTTGAGAGTGTGAATATGACAGACAGTAGACAATCATATTTTCAAAGACGCAGAGGCGTTAGATCCTAGAAGCAAGCTCTAGTTAAAAAAGGAAACCAAAAAAAAAACAGCATGAATGATGCGATCACAGGTTTCTACTATTTGAATGCAATATGCCTTTCAAGCAGCCCACTGGGTTTTTACTATATAGACAACATTTTACTATGAGTTTAGTAAGGAGCCGATTACTTGTTCCACCATGTTTATAAAAATATTCCCAGCTCATGCTTGAGTGTGAATATGAAAGACAGGAGACAATCATATTTTCAAAGACAGAGGCATTAGATCCTAGAAACAAGCTCTAGTTAAAAAAAGAGAACCAAAAAAAAAACGGCATGATTGATGTAATCACACCTTAGGCTTTGTCCTATCCTTCAAAGCAAGGAACACATTCTATAAAAATCAAAGAGGGATACTAGGTACTTACACAATTGAACACCGAAGGAGCTCCAGGTCCTGCAGCCAGACATTGAATTTCACATTTATATCAACCAACCAAAATTAAAAACAAAGAAAAAATCTAGGAGACTAATTATTACTACATTGCATGGGCAGCAGCGACATTACTATAGTGTAATCTACCGCTGAACCGGTAAAGAGTCAATAAAGCACAAAGATAAAGGCATTTATGGATAAATTTCTTTTCAGAACCAAATAATAATTACTGACAGATTGCATGCAAGGATAGGTGTGCTAGCTTTTCTGTAAACCACATAAGTATTGAAGACACCTCCATGATCAACAAAACAAACAATGATGCAAAAAAGGTTCTTAGCACTTACCAATCTCAAGATCATGCCAAGGATGTGCAGCAACAGATCTACGTGATAGAGATGAAAGAATCCTTTCATTCAGAGGTGGATGAGGAAAGCGTGATTCTCCTCCGTTTCTTGGACCTTCAGCACTAGGTGGAACAGGTATCTTTGCTGGACCATCAGCACTAGGTGGAGTCATGTTTGAATACACTGAAACAAGTGTCTTCGCTTTGGCCTACCAGTTGATCCTTAGCAGATTACAGTTGACTGGACCTGCAATTGGGTGAATTATATAAACGATCAAAACCAAAAACTTATGTTTGTATATGAGATAGAAATCCAAGAATATTTCAAGGACATATAGGTAAGCAACCAAATAATAACCGGACCAAGCATAAGAAATTGATAAATGAAAACAGAGCAGGCTAACTGGAAACATTGTAAGACATTGATCTGTAAAAAGCAGAGCCAAATAAAAAGCAGGTACATGAGCCAAAGGTTTACTTTTTCATTTCAATCCAGAATAATAAAAACCATTTGCAAAACTGCTACGAGAAAAAGTCGGCATCATATAACTTGTGAAGCCTTTTTTAGCTGTACCACAGGTGCAAATGTATAATGCGAAACATTGTATAAATTTTTACCCCTGCCAACTGCGAAGTCTGATTTTTGCAGCAATTGTAAGACCAGAAAATCAGGCCTTCAAGGGTAATTTAAAGATTTTGATGTGAAAAAGTGGGCAAATTAAGCACACAAACTTTCATGTGCACTTAGTTCTGAGCAACCAGGTTTTCACAAAAAAGGAGCAACAAACAGTTCAGAACAAACAGGTGCATCTGGAAACTTATTTTACACAAGATAATTAGACACCATAATCACAAGAGAAAAACCAACGTAGGCATTACTTTAAAGGAGCAGGAAAAACCTCACAACTTATTTTAGATAATGTCAGGAGCAGGAAAAACTGAATATATGGTCTGTATCAGAGTCATACCCTGCTGCCTAGTAAGTCCAGAGAATTTTGAGATATTCAATGTTCTGCTATCTAAAGCGAACGAGCTTAAATGGCCAGGACAAGGCTTAGAACACATCCTCTGGTCACAAGGTTTGGAAATGCTGTTAGCCTTACATTTATAGCAAGACATCGATTATCCTCCCTTATGAATCTTGATAAAACAATAGCACAGGCATTTGTATGAAGAGACTCGAGCATTAGAAAAAGACTGACAGGAAATAGATGAGTGCATGTGTTGTGCACGCTCCATCTCATAAACAGAACGAATGTATAAAATTGTCAATACCTATTACCCAGTTGGATGTGAAAAATGGTGTATATATAGAGCGTATACACGAATTAGAATTGTAGCAGAATCAAAAATGCATGGAAATGCTGGCAACCTTAGATTTATAGCAAAATCAACGATACGAATATATATAATTTCATGAATTAGACTTGTAGCACCTCAAAAATGTTTGGAAATGCTGGCAGTCTAGGATTACTAGAAAAAAACAGTAACCATCATCTCTTGCGAGCCTCAATAAAGCAATGGCGAGGGCATTTGTATGAAGAGACTCTGACATTCGCTAAAGAGTAACTGAAAATAATGCGTGTGTTTTGTATGCTCCAACTCCTGAACAAAAGGGATGGCCAGCAGCCCTGTTCCGTGTTGGATGTAAACAATGGTGGATGTACAGCATGTATACAGGAATTGCAGCGAAACATTAAAATAGGATATAAAGACACCCTGGGCATACATCCACTCAGCGCAAGATAAAATGGACGGAAGTATACACATTGAGTATATGCCAAATCACGATAAAAGACGCGTGCACCTTGTTTCCACAAACTTTACACACAACTTCATCGAACCAGACAACAACATTAACTGATGCGCATACATCCATTCGTCCGCGCCACATAAAATGGATGGACATATACACACTGTTTATACACCAAATCCCGATATAAAGAACGTCTGCACCTTGTTTCTCTGAACCCCTTACACAACCCCATCGAATCAGACAAAAAAAATTGCGATATTCTCAAACAGACAAAATCTTAGACTAAATATGTACTCAAATTCCCAATACAAAGACCTCATAAGATTTACAATACAGCCTATCCCGCAACAGTAAACTGACTTCATTACAACGAGAAAAAAAAACATTAAGAGCCCTCTCGACAGAAAGGTCTGAAACAACGACAAAAAATATAACTCGCAAAGATCATTACAGAGTCATTGGATAGCATTCCTTCCATGTAAGATCCACCCATCCGAAACAAAACAGATCGAACTTCAAAACTTTAACAGCCTAGGGTTTCCAACACAGGCCATCCGATCAATATTAAGATAAATCTCGGCTAAAAAACCGATCCCGGACAAATATCTTAACACAGGATCCCGCAGCAAGCGCCCCCGCAACAGTCATGAGATTTAAATTCCTCAGCCGAAGAAAAAGCAACTGGCATTAAATGAAGAAGAACAGCAAAATGAAAATAGGGCATGCACTTACCTGGTGTATCAGCCACTAAAGCCCCAAATTCTCGAAGCTTGGAACCAGGTGTAGAGCCTCTGAGAGCATTGATGCTGTGCTGTGCTTTGGCCACTTCCCGCGCCTGTACGTTTATAGGAGGGAAGGCGTCCGATTTAAGCAATGGGAATGAATGGAGGGCGCGGATAAAGGGATCGGCAAGGGTATCATTCTGTGATTCTCGACGTCCGTCCAGTTCAATTTGCGTGTGTGAGTGGGGACGGAGGGTAGGGTGTGGGGTTCGAAACGCGGAGGTCTCAAGGGTCCGACGGGGTGACTCATCACCCGCGGCCGGACACGATTGCGACGGGATTCCTAACGGTCTCCGCTGCGCACAGGGTGCGTGCGATCTTGATCCGACGGTTGAGGGAGAATCCCGGATACTCCGCCGAGTGGGTGCCAACTAGGGTTAACTGGGCTTCCGCTTGTTCGTTCTTCTGTTTTCCGTCGGGAAGGAAGGAACGCCAGGGATCAAGTTAGAGAACGCATGTTCTTCGACGTGTAGTTCACGTTCACTCAGTGCGGTTTCGTTATATTTTAATGTTATTTCTGCCAGAAGTGAGCCTGAAGGGAAATGGTCTATATAAGTGAGCGGGTGCAGAGTCATGTCCTCGTTGGAGCATAATGTCAAGGGAATATGCCTTGGGTGTGGTCTTTTAGTTCAGGTGAGGGAAACAAACTTATGCTTTGGAAGCTAGGGTTTGCTTAATTTTGTAGGTGAGGGACACAACTCTATTCTACGCTTGGATTAGGGTGGGAGGAATTTTTATGTGATACTTTTGATATGAACTTGAAAATGGTAGTGTGTAATGATGTGTTTAAAGGTTTTGTTGAATTTTGAAGGAATGAATTAAGATTTTTAATAAGTGATATGAATTTTAAATTAAGTAAAATTTTAATTTTTTGGTTGTTGTATTCTAATTATTAGAGGGAAAGTTGCTATATAATTAAAGGGCTTTTTATTGTTGTGTTTTTGCAAAGAAGATTTTATTGTAATAGTGTTAAGTTCTAAGTAGCTTGTAACATGTTTTACAATTAACTTGAGGAATGGCACGTGACAACATTCCTTAGGTTGGCTCCTCTTCATCTTTTGACATTTAGTCTATGGCTTTAAGCATTCTAGCCATTGTCTTTGCTAAAAGGTCAAGTTCTCAAATCCATCTACCCCATGCTAAATGGGATTTCCAAGATGGAAATCCCATCCCAAAGAAGAAAACTATGGTGTGCATCAATCAAGGTTCGATGGGAAAGTGTATGGCATCACAATGAATCACAAAATCCTATATGTTTGGATTCAAAGGCAATGAGCACCCCATTTGAGATTTGGAATGCAATGTTACTTATGTGGTGAGGGTTATTTTGGTTAATGTTTTCATGTGAAAGAAGATGGGGTTTTTGTTTAGAAATGGTTAATGGGCTAGTGGTTTATCCCTTAAGAGACGATCCCTCTAATCCAAGTGGCCCCATGGGTCTTCTCAAAAACATTTCTAATGTTAATAATTTTCAAGGCTTAAATCTTTGATGCATTTTTTGGGGACTTCCCATGTTTTTTTTATGATTTTGATGTCTTATAAAAAACATCAAGATTGAGGGAAAGCTTTTCTTTTGCATAATCTAAAGAGAAACAAA
Organism: Pinus taeda; assembly: GCA_000404065.3. NCBI lineage: Eukaryota > Viridiplantae > Streptophyta > Pinopsida > Pinales > Pinaceae > Pinus > Pinus taeda. The sequence goes on along the minus strand of APFE031741014.1, from coordinate 44,754 downwards.
AATTGAGCAATGAGTGAAAATTTATAGGTTTAATAACACTCCTCTTCTTTTCATACAACACAACATCATCCAATGCAAGCACACTTATCTCCAACTTTATTTTTGGGGGAGGATTCTTGCACCACAAGGTTTTTACCTCCTAGGGTGTGGCATCCCTACCAATAACTCCCAACAACAACACAAGTAGCCATGATATAGGGTTTTCTAAGTTAAGCTCTCAAAGACCACATCTAAGAAGACCAACTAAGTAAGTCTCCAAAGAAGGACCAAAATCTAAAAAAATGCATTAATGTGATAATTAAAATGCATAAATTAATAGAAATTCATGGTAATTGAATGCTCATGAACATATTGCACAATTTGTTGTATGAGTTTTCTAGAGATTGCCTGTAAGAATAGTACTTGGCTCTCAAGCATCTAGAAAGTAACAAATGAATAAGGGTGATGGTTTCCTAACTTGCCCAACTTCTATGCTCACATACAACCATCTATCTTTCATCCAAGGTCTACAATTTTCTCTTCACAATGTTGATTTTATCAATTTCTAGATTAGTTCATGGTCAGTAATGGAGAACACAACATGAACATTACATGACAATGATCATAAATATGAGAGCAATGGAATGAATGTTAAAGTAAATGGTAATGAGAAAATTGAGGGCAATGATGTTGACATAACTTCTAACAAGAGCAATGTATGACTCTTAAACTTCCATGTTGTGATTGTACTTAGCCCATGCTTCCATAATTACATCAAAAGACTTCTCCACTAACCTTTGAAATGCATTTAATGATGCATTTTAATAATTCAAAGGAGGTTAATGCCTTCATTCAAGGCACATGGTAGAAAAGAGATGAGATGTAAGGATGACTCCCAATAACAAATGATTTTAGTGTTTAGGATTTTGTGGTTAGGATTGTTGATTACTGGAGGAAGATCTGCAGATTTAAAGATTTTTGTCAAATCTTTAAATCAGTCAATCTTCCTCTAGTAATCAACAATAGGTGATCTATTTTCCCATAAGCTCCCTTTCTTCATTCCCTCTAATGGAACCATAACCCCTCTTGTGTTCTCTATAGTCATCTTGGACCATTTTGTGTTATATTCAACCATTAATATGTATCACTTAAATTCACAATGGCAAGCCTAAATTTTGCCTACATGTGTATGCATACATCATGCATGCCTAGTCATTAAATGACTAGGGCTTTGTCTTAAGCTCCATATAAGGAATCTATACTAGCATATTTACATAGTTTGATTTAATTCACTCTAGGGTTGAAAATCGAATCATTAAAAAGGGTCTTCGTATGTTAGGATTTTTTTGGCATTATTACAAAATGTAGTTCTAGTGCCTTATAATAGGCTTTTTGCAAATAAATGTAGTGGTAACACCTCTTTTTAGAGAACGCTACAATCATTCTAACATTTGGATCTCTATAATGTTTTGCACCATCCTTCATATAAAAAAAAATTAGTTAGGAATAGTATTTTGTGGTTTTTCCCGTGTTAATGGTTTCTATCATTATGAGACAATTGGATCTAGGTCAAACTCCCTCGTCTTCCCTTAGATATCTAGGACAGAAAGACACTTGAAACAATTAGAAACAAGCTTGGGAAATTCATAGAGAAAAGGTTTAGCATGTTCACATGTATTTGATTTGAAGTTGGCATCCTAAAGGTAATCATATTGCAAATATTTAATATACCCTTAAATACATCTACAAATGCTAGAGTATGTGCAACTTTATTTTAAATGCAATGATTCCCCTGAGTATGAACACTCTAAGGAAGATTCTTTAGGGGAAGGAAAATTTCAAAAGATCTTGTAGGAAGACTTTAATCTCCACTTCTAATTTTTTGAATAAAATCTAAAAAATTAGTTCTCCAAGGAGATAAATACCTAATCTTTATTTAATCCCATGGAGTAAGGGTTGAACCATTAGGAAAAGAAACAATATTATGATTATGAGACTGAAAATGAAAGGAAAACAATATTTATAGAATCTCTCAAAGAGCATGTAAGAAGATCCAAATCCCCTGTGAAATTGCCAATGGAACCAATCACACCATTGCTACCAAGGAACCCTCCATGTGAGAGTAGATGTCAAAAAAGGAGTCTGGGGAGCAAGAAGTAGGATAAAATAGGGCATTGGACTCACAACATACTTTGGCCATAACCCTTCATGGATTGCTCAAACTTATAAGTTATGCATGAGTTATGTATTATGTTTTTCAATTTGTATTCCCCATTCTTTCCACTTCAATAGTGTTGATATTCTAAATTATAAACGGGTTTTTTTAAGTCAGTATAATGAGGAGATGCATCTCTAACATACTTTGGATTGTTCCTTCCACCCTCTGTATATAATTAATGTGTTTCTTTTTTCATCAATCCAATTAGAATCATTCATTTTAACATAAATAATAACTTTTAGCATGGATCCATGATAGCTTACATTATTTATTGTTAAAATAGAATTTTCTACCTATTACCACACATACAAAGATGCATCCCACATACATAGATATGTATTCTCTCATCTAGGTTAGATAGCACATCTTCTCTCTTTGTGATATAAGTTCTTTTTTAAATATAGATTTTGCAAATGCCATGATATTTATTCATATCAATAAATAAATAAATAATCACTATGCATAGATGTTTTAATGGGATCTAGTTTATGTGGTTAAGAGAAGAAATTATTATCATCCATCCATATTCAATTATTGTTTTTGATATGCTTATCTTTAATGAATATTCCCTCCTCAAAATATCATTTCATATGAATAGAGTTAAATACAATCTATAGATAAGATTATATAATCACCATAAATATACATACATATAAACAAATTCTTCCCATCCACCCATGTTAAACTCATATGTTTATCTCTAATAAATATTACTTCTACCAAATATCATTTCATAAGGTAAATTCAAATTATGAATAAGATTCTCTAATCAATATACTTAACTAATAATTAATACTAATCGATAATTAGTTAAAATGTTTAATAAAAATATTCAAAACAAAACAAAATGAATGTGTGATTGTCAAATTTTTAAGAATGTCAATTTATAATGTGACACAGACACCATATTTATTCTCAAATCAAGATTGCATCGAAAATCCTAAATATAACAAATTCTTGAAAAAATCTACGGGTTAGTATTGTTATTCTTTTAACTTGATAATATTAAAAAAATTACTTTGGTAAAAGCATGTGTACACTTCTCATATAAGCAGAGAATTGATTCAATGATACTAGAACCTCAGACTTGATAGGAACAAACAGCCTTGTTTTTATAATGAATACCTCTGCGCTTTTTTTGATGGTGTTGCTCTGTAGAATTCATGTGCATGTGGATTTTCCATATTCCCTGTAGATGGGCAGGTTTTTGATACCTATTGGAATGGTGGTCCGGGTACAAATAACAAAGCCGAAATCATGGCCCTGGTTGGACTTCTCTCTGTCTCTGCCTTCCTTGGTCTTCAAAAGCTTCATATTTTTGGAGACTCGAAAATCACCATCGATCACGCATTGTCCAAACACATTATAAAAAACATACATCTCTCCGGATGGTTAAATCGACTTGGAGCAATGTGGTCCAGCAACAAAGATTACTCAATTTCCCATATAGTCAGGGATAAAAATACGAGAGCGGATGCTTTATCAAAGATGGGTTTATCTCTGCCTCATGGTTCTGGGCGGATGCAGGTTACTGTGGATAGTGTCTGCCATCTGATCTAGGATTTCTCCCTGCCCGGTATATAGTTTTTTCACACTTTGATGCTGCCTATCCGGTATGTTTTTTATTACCTGAACTGCCTCAGCACTATCTCCATATTTCTCAATGTCGACATTCTGCCTTTCTTATTTACCATTTTCAGATATCTCTTGCTCTATATCAACATAGCTTATACATTTATGTTTTTTATATGAATTCAATATCAATTATATAGTTTTTTTTTCTCACTGAAGAAAAAAAATAAAAAATAAAAAAATAAAAAATAAAAAAAATAAAAAAAATTATAGACTTGAGGTTACCCCCACATACTTTTTTTTAGCTAATATTCCTATAGGTGTAGGAGGGCATATTATGAGCTAATATTCCTATAGGTGTAGGAGGGCGTATTATGTCTTTTCAATAATGTTGGAGAGGTGAATAAACTGTGAAAATGAAATTGTGATGGATAATTGAAAGGTGTGTAAAGTGGTATTATAGGTTGATTGAGATGAAGGGATTGTGAAAATGAATTTTTGATTGATAACTCAAAGGTGTATAAAGTGGTATTATATGTCGTTTTTGTCCATAGTGGAGATGAATAATGTGCGAAAGTTACAACGTGATAGATAATTTAAAATAATTTAATGAGTAGAAAAAATGAAATTGAAATAAGAAAATGTTTATTTTAATTTAAATTTAAGTTTTTTATTTTTTATTTTATTAATATATTTTAAAATTGTGATAGAGAGTAAAAATTATTATATGTAAATAAAATTTAAATATTTAAATAATTTATTGATTAGTTAAAATAATAAGTAAATGGAAAAATAATTTGGTTATATAATATTTATTTTAGTGGTTATGATTTATTTTAGTTTTTGTATTCAGGTTTCTGTGATCCATAATGAATTAAGAAAAGTTTTTTAGTAGAAATTATATAAGAAATTTTTTTGGCGACGCATTTCGAATCAACAAGTGTGGTTCATCATTTGGATTTGATGATGAACCACACTTATTGATTAGAAACGCGTCGACCAAAAATTTCTCTTATGTGATTTCTATCGAAAGACTTTTCTTAATTTACTCTAGTTGTTAACGGTTTTATTCAAAGAAATTCTACTACATATCTTATGCTAGAGGAAGCCAAAATCTAAGTTGTTAGAATAGAAGTGGATATTGGTTTGTTAGTTGGAGTCAATTCTCTTTGGGTAATGGCTTGTGGAAAACCACTATTTGCCAACCCTAGTTGTTGTCATCTTTGTTTGGAGAACCTTTGTTGCAAATCCTAAACTAGAGGGTCAAAACTATTCTAAGTTATTTGTTGCAAGTCATGCATTGGGTCACTACGGTCATGTTGAAGGTTTGGGACATAATCCCTTTCTAGCCATCACAGATGCATTTGCTAATCATGGGGAGGAAACCTATGCTTCTTTGCATAAAGCTTCTACTCATGAGAAACACAAGAGAAATAGATTTCTTAAAAAAGTTCAAGCCATCCCCAAGCTAGACATGTCTCTAGATGCAAATAGGAAAGCCATAATGTTGTGTGAGGAAGATCTTATTAGAAAATTAGTAGAACTCAAGCATAGCCCTAAAGAAGTTCATGTATGGATCTCAAAGCACTAACCTAGGCTGTATCAATAGTTATTATTGCGGCAAGGGTTATTATTTATTTTTATTTAACAACAAAGAAGAGAGTGATCATATCTTCAAATTGGTTCCTATTTCATGGGTATTAGGGGAATGTTCCTTACCCATGGACCTTGGATATTTTTCCAAACATAGATCTTGGTTCCCATGCCATAATTCATGTAGAAATGGATCTAGAAAAGGGTTTTCCAAAGGCAATTCAAATTAATGTGGAGGGTTGGAGTCATCTTCAAGCCCTTGACTATGAGAAGATCCCTTCATGTGTAGCTCCTACCACAAGTATGGTCACTTCACAAAAACTTACCCAAAAACGCAAGGAATACAACAACTTTTGAAGAAGGGCCTCGTCTCCCATAAAAATAACAAACATGAATCATTTAAACAAGAATCCAAAAGGTGCAAGAAACAACAACCCAAAGTATCTCAACCTAAAGAAAGGCCTTCTACAAGCCCATTGATTCCATTAAACAACATATTTGAAGTTCTTGAACAAGAGCATGTGGAAGAAGAAAGGTTAGGGATAGATAAAATTGGTCCTTTAGATCAATAGGAACTCCCCAAAATCAAAGTCCTTGAGGATCAAGAGGATTTTAGAAGAGGAAATTCCCAAGACTCGCCTAGATCCATTGACCAAAAAATTAGAGATCTCAACTTCACACACTCCAAAAGTGACTTCATTTGAGGTTTAGCACCCTCTCAAAGAAGATTCTAAAAATGGTCAAGGAGGAACTAGAATAAGAAAAGGGAAGTGAATCATCTTGATAGTGTCAACTCTCCTTCCTTTGTAGAATTTTTGAGAAAGACTTCCATGCCTCTCCCCCACTAATAATGGGAGGGAAATCAATTTGAGAAAAAGAGAGAAAAATGGGAGTAAAAAATTATGTTGGAAATTATTTTGAATAATGGAAAAATAAATCTACATAAAATATGATTATGTGTTATTTTTGCATTATTTTATGTGGTCAATTTATTTAAAAGTAGCAATCACATTTAAAAGCAATCAATCTCATCTTCCTTCTCGCTCCCCTTTCTTCTATCTTCTATAGATGGAAAAATTTCTAAATCAATCTCATCTTTCTTCTCACTCCCCTTTCTTCTATCTTCTCTGGATGGAACAATGTATTTTTGTTGAAAAGTAACAACAATCACATTTAGAAGCAATCAAACTCACCTTTCTTCCCATTCCCCTTTCTTCTATGGATAGAAAAATATATTTTTGTTAATTAATCCATCATAAATTTGTTGCCTTTACACGTTTATTATCCCATCACAATATTTATAAAAAACAATATCCTCATTTATTATTAAAAAAAAGGGAAGAAGAAGATAATTTGTAATAGAGTAACTTTGTCAAATGCCTTGCACATTTTGATATATATTCTCAAACAATGTGAAATGCATGTGAGTTGAAAAGATATATAGGAGTTAAAAACATTTAAATTTCATTATCCCATCACAATATTTTTTAATAAAAATATCCTCATTTATTATTAAAAAAAGGGAAGAAGAAGATAATTTGTAATATAGTAACTTTGTCAAGTGTCTTGCACATTTTAATATATATTCTTAAACAATGTGAAATGCATGAGAGTTGAAAAGATATATATGAATTAAAAACATTTAAATTTCACAAAATTGTTAATAAATTAAAAAGATGTAGTGTTCTATGTTTATGTTTTGTTTTTATAATTTTTTTTATAATTTATTATATATTTTTATTTAAAATATATTTTTAAATATATAATAAATCTAATATCATCAAACTTCCAAAAAAAACTTAAACTATTATCAATTTATACAATTCATATTTGTAATTTTCAACTTAATTCCTTACTAAATTTAAAAAAAATAAAAATAAAAAATAAAAATCTTAAAATTTAGAAAAAACCAATACGTTAAAACCCAGTAAATTATAAAAATAATTAACCAAAAACACATTTTCCGTTACACGTTGGTTGTCGACCCATCCCAAATTGATTCCTCCCCAACAAAGTTGGAACCGAACAATGCCAATGAATCTAGTCATTCACCTTTTTACTTGTAACTCCGTCATATCATTGATGACACATGCAAAAATGCTGGTGCTCTGCGATCCAAGTGTCAAGGTCCTTGCACATGTGTCTACGTGTACATGCGGGACCCAAGAAAACCATAGTGACCCCACATTGTGCTCTTTCATACGTGTACACCTTCTTTAGGAAAGACCAAAGAAGGCCGCCACGGGGTCAATGCGTTGGTTCTCTGGGCCAGAGACAAAAGAAAAGGCTCACAGTATCAATGCTTTGGGTTTTGGTTAGTGGAAGAGTGTCCACGTTGCATCATCACCTCCAACGCGGCAAGATCATGCCTTACATGTATGCCCTGGGTCACCGACAAATCTACCAATCAACGAAGCTTACGTGCATGGGGCACTGACAAACCTAACAATTCAACGGGGTGTACATGTATGTGTATTGGGATCACCGACAAGCCTACCATTCAACGATTTTGTTTTGTCACGGTGACTAGTAGGTTTGCTGAGTTATTTTATTCCCCTGGAGATTTAAAATAATAAATAAATGAATAAAAAATGTCATCCTCTCAGATATTTTGCTCTGCTCATGAGGCTTACATGCATCTCATGAATGGTTGTGTCGTGATTCGGAAGATTCATGACAATATGGAACATTCCTTAATTTGTACCCCTCTTTTGTCATCTTGTATTTTCAATCGACCACTGGCCTTGCAGCTGAACAGGTTCTGTTCACGGTAGGGGTGTTGAATAAGATGGATTATGAATTTTTTCTCATCTGGGGTTGGTTTGTACTTTGAAAGTGTTTGCCGATTTTTTAAACGAATGAATGAGAAAATATTAAAGTGGTTGATAAAGTAAGAGATAAATAAATTAGTATAAATTTATTTTAAATACGCATTTCATATAAGGCTAGAGAGATTTAATTTCTTCACTTGTTTTTTATGATATATTTAATTGTTTTTATGACATATTTAAATGTTTTGTATAGTTATTTAATTTTTAAATTTTTAAAAAATTGGTAAATATGATAAAATTTCGATGACAAAAATAATTTACACATCATAAATCTGTCTGCTCGAAAACTTTTTAGCTTATAATAATTAAAATAAAATAAAAAATGTCCTTTCCTAATAAAAAGATTAACACATATTAAAGAAAAAGAAAAATATCAATGTAATTGTTGTTGAAAAAGTGAAAAAGGAAAATAAGTTAGGTATCCATCTAAGGGGTAAGTGTCAAATCACGAGGAATAATATATATTAAAATAAGATCAAAATATCACTCATTATTTGATTTATAAGTCTTATGTATTTTCGGAAAAAAAATAGAAAATCTTATATGTGGGAAGAAGTTTGAATGGAGGAATGCATTGCGGGGAAAACGGTCGTCGGAGAGAAATTAGTTTAGATTTTATTTTATGCCCATGTTTATTTAATAAAGTGGGTTCTATTTTTAAGTTCAGATGTTAAAATCAAAGGGTGCGTTTACTCTTTCAAATTCAGTTAAGATTCGCATCCAAACATGTTAAAATCAAAGGGTGCGTTTACTCTCTCAAATTCAGGTAAGATTCGCATCCAAACTTTTTGGTAAGGATATGCCATATTGGTGAATTGTTAATAATTGTTTTCGTAGTTTTAGTTAAAATGATATGTAATTATAGGGTTTTGGATCTGAATTTAATTATTATTATTATTATTATTTAATTTTAATTATTATTATTATTATTATTTAATTTTAAGTATGAGATTTTTTTATTTATAAGACAAGTGACGTGTATTTGATTATTAAAGCTACAAAAATATTTAATTTTTTAATTTTGATTTTATAACTTTTTAAAAAAACATACTCTTAATTATTAAACCTAATAAAAAAACAATTTATTATATAATATACTTTATATATAATATTATAATATTATTTATTATTTATGATAATTTTTCTAAATACATATTCCTCTATTCCGCGTGATACATTTCTCACACTCATTCAACTTCTTCCCAAATATATAGATTTTTGTGACAAAATAATAATTTCAAGGATTATTTTGATTTATTTTATTTATTTATTATTATTTTTCATGTATTATTCCTAGTGATTTGACACTTCCAGCCTTACATGGATAACTTACTTATCCTTTTTCACTTTTGCAACAATTACCCTACATGTCTTTTTCTTTAATATATGTTATTAATTTATATATAATATAATAACATTATATTATATATAATTAATTTAGATGAGATTTAGGTTTAAATTTATTTAGCTATTACTATATTTTGTAAGTTAGGGTTCATAATCTATATTACTATATTTTGTAAGTTAGTGTTCATAATCTATAAATTAATGTATCAATATTTAGTAGAAAATTTATAGTTTAGTAAGGGGTGAAATATGTGAAAAGACATTTGTAAAAGGTCTTACTCACAACGGGGTGTGTATCTTTCTAGCCTTATCACAATGGCTTAACATGTTATCTACGAGAATTGAACTGGGTGGGTACGAGAACAAATTGTTCACTCAACCATCTGAGCTATGAACCTTGGATTTGTATATTTAAAGGACATGAGGGTGGGATTTGATCCACCTATGCGTGCACGGGTCACGAGACCATCAATATAATCTCTCTTCGTGCAAACACACGTTCAACCAATGCCTCAAAGTGTCTCCATGTATTACATATAGCCATAATTAAGAAATGAAAGATGATTTAGGGGTTTGCATGACTTAGAAATGGGTGAACTTTCGGTAGACTACTTTGGTGATCTCTTTGAAGGGTAATCTATGTTCGTCAAAGGGCTAAGGTGGGATGGGTCCCTATCGGAAGGTTAGGGTGCTAAACCTCATGGAGGAGTATAAAGGTTTGAATGTAACATTATAAATAATGCCCAAACTATTGCCCAAACTGTTAAGGATGAAAGGAAAAATAATACATTTGATGTTGATAGTTTTAAAAGGCCTCCTATGTTCACATCAAACTCAAGGAGTGTACCAATAGATGAGAATATCATTGGGAAAGTATGTATTAACTTTGGCTTGGGCTTAGCTCTTGAGTCACAATTTTGTATAGGCTATGGGTGTGAAGAAGCTAGGGTTGAGCAATTAGAACCACATGTGCATTCATTGTTTTTTGACTTTGTCAATTTGGGATGTAAGGCACAAGTTGAATCCAATAAGATAGATCTAGCTTGAGTTGTGGAACTGCAAGGGACAAAAATATGGAAACTATGAAGCGAAAGCCTTTAGAAAAAGGACCTTGTTGGTGGAATTATATATATTCTAATTCCAACATTTAATTATCGAACCTGGGATCGTAAGACTTAAAGATGCAAGGATAGGAAATAAAGGATTAGAGCCCATTCTATGCTATGCTAAATGACTAGTACTAAAAAGAACTAATCACTAAGGATTATAATTTATCACTGAATTGTGGCACTCTAATGCTTATCAAGTTCCAAACCACAATCTTTCATTACCAACATACATGTTCATGTGGTTTTATGTATGTAGCTTATTAGTTCTTGAGACATCAGTGGTTTTAATCCTATAGCGATGCATACAAAAAAATCAGTAAACATGTTGTAGAAAAGAAAATTGCAGAAAAGTAAATGTTGACAACTACAAACAAAAGCGTGTGAGGTAAATAAAGAAGACAAGGCAATAAATTGTAGGAAAAATAATAAAATGAAATGCATCATTAAAATATAAAAAATAAATGCTAAGCAGGCTTAGAGTCATTCATGATGATATACTATAGGTTCTTTCTTGTTGTAGAATATAGAATCCAAAATTACAAGTTATGGATTTTTCAGTACTCTAATCTAGTACCGAACTTGGGTACCAAAATGTATTAAGTAACCTGCAAGCTATAGATTTTTGGTACTAAACTGCAGGCTACTGAAATTTGATATCAGGCAGAATTTGGGTACTGGTACCGAATTAAGTATCGAAATTATAGAAATTAAAATTTTGAATTCTAGTACCAAAATGTATTAAGAAATCAAATTTAAGTTTTCTTAACTCTTAATCCTAAGAAGGTTGATTCTAATTTGATCATAATTCCTTTTACTTAACAAATTTGAAGATAGAGCAATGGATCTAATACTATGTGAAATACAAATTTACTAAAAAACTAAAAAGAAACCATCAAATAAAATTTGCAATAAGAAAAACTAGAACTGAATATTACCCTACTCTACGAATAAGAAACCAAGGTGTTACTTGAGTCAAGGGGCCCTTCCTGACTTGGCAACGTGCCCAACAAGCAATTCAAAATAGCATGATGCTCAAACTTCAATAACTAATCTTCATTACAACAACTTATCTTCTACTTACAGACAAAGGTTCAAGTTTATTACAATAACCAGCTTAAGAATAAAGTTTCTCTCTGCATCCTCCCCCTCTTTTTCTACTGCACATACCTAGTTTTATAATATCGTAAGGAAGAGGAAGCGACAAAGTCGACTTCCATAGAATTCTCATTCCATGCTATAATTAAAATAACAAATATTATTTTAAGCAATCTAATTATAATTTAAGATCATATTGAATCATTTGTTGGGGATGGAGACGATGCCACTTGGCATGGATTTAACTTTTTTTCCAAGTTCAGACATAACTATGAATCTTGGATGTAATTGCCTGTAGTTATTGGTGCATAGGTACAAAATTAGGTATTGAACTGCTAAACTGGTATCGAACTAAATACCAACCTACTAGAATAAAATTGAAATGATACAAAGATAGAAATTTTCGTAGTTGAACATGCATCTTGGCCACATAACCACATTAGTAACCCATAATTGATAAAACCATGTTAAAAACATGTTTAACCATTAAAAATATAAGAAATCCATCATAATTAACCATAGGGTAGAGAGGTACATTTAGCTGAAGTTGGTGGTATAATGGTTACAAAAAGCGTCATAAATGCGGGAATGACATATTCAGAGCCCAACATTCTCCTGATCTATTTTTTTATGATTAGTTTTTGTTGTGCTAATAACAATTATAGATTTTTAAACATGTGCTTGCTTATTGCTTCTTGTACTGTGGTTTTCTTAGTTGTTTGTGCATGTAAACAGGTAAATTTCCTTAAGTTTAAAATGACATTCATGAGAAAAATAGCTTCAAAACAAATACTAAAAAACAAACATTCAAAGAACAACAAACCATCAAAGAGACACTTTAAGACAGTGTTTTGATGGAGTTCACGCCTCTTGGGCTACATCTCCTTGGTCCAGCTTCCATGGCCTAGGCCTCTGTATTAGCTCAATATGGAAAAATGCTATTTTATAAAGCTCGATGGCTCCTAATACCTACACCAATGTGTTCATAATGTCCAAATTATCTAAGAACACCTCTTTCTGAGTTCCATTTGGTCGAAAATTTCCTTCTCTATGACTCGAATCGTCTTTTCCTACAATTTCTCCTCTAGTTCTGGAATGACTCCAGTTAGCCCCGCTAAATGTGGAGGCGGGCCCGAAATTGGTGGCACTGCAAGAATTGCCGTCAGACTAAATGGATAGTTAATTAATGGTTAAATTGAGTTTAAGTTATGGTTTAGTCCTAATCACACAAATTAGGCTAGCCGTAACCTTAACTATCGCCAGAATTGGACACATGTTGTGGTTTTGTTGGAGTTTATCGGAACTGTCAAACAAACTGTTTGGTGATACAACATCATGTTCACATGGCATGCATTAAACCGTCGTAGTGTTGGGGAACTGTCCGCCGGATAAACCACAACCTTAACTACGTTGTGGTGTTCACAAGGGGACCGTTGCGATGTGGTGAACTATCCACCAAGTTAACACTTAACCATTTGACGTTACAACTATCTCATTCACATGTTAAACCGTTACAGTGTTGGTGGATTGGAGCCGTCAGTTGATTTAACTGTTTGTGATTTGTGGTGGCTTGTTCACATGTAGAGGGTTGGCCGGCGGGCTAGCCCTCCTAATTGCCCATCCAACTTCACCAAACTTTAAATATAAGCGGTGAACGTATGGGGTAAGAACCATGGTATAGCGAAGGTGGTTAGGACTTACGAATGACCTCAACCATAAAATTTTGTTCCACTGTAGAGACTGTCAAGGCCTTTGGGAGGTGCCATGTGGTGGCCTTTAGGAGGTCCCACGTGGTGGCCTTCGGGCTTGCCACGTGGCATTCTTTCATTGGCCCAAAATGAACCAATAGAAATGTGCTAACACACCACCTGAAACCCAATGAAATGATGCCACTTGTCCATCTGTGATTTACCATTGACCACCTTTGATCATGCCTAGTCACTTGCCACGTCAGCAGTACGGACTGCTGACTGTGCAGTGACTGGGCCATTTTTTTTTAAATTTCACTTGTTTAGCAAAGTGATTAGAACACAATACCTTTCTCATACGAACTAGTTTTTCGATGAAACGAGTTGTGTTAGGATCATTTTTCCGAGGCGGACATGGTCATTTAGGTTTCGAGCCATTCTAAGAACTTTGGTTGTTGAGCTAAAAACTGAGCACCTGATCATTCCTCCCCACTAGAAGCCTTTTAGACCCCAAAAGATACTATCAATTGTTCGATATGTGAGGGTACAACTCTCTCACCTTCTCGATCTGCAACCATTTGGCTTGAGAAGGCTTTTGTCCCTTGAGTCCCACTCTAAGGTATTCAACATCCCCTCTCTTTGAAGTTCCGATTCTTCTGTCAAGTATGAGATATTGTTGAAGCTTATCTAGATATTCTAGCAAGAAATCATCTACTGATGGCAGCTGAACATGCTCTCCTTGATAATCAATCAAAGGAGGCTCAAACAAGCTCAAATTATCAACATTAACAACCGAGTATATTTGCATATAAGGAGAAAAGCAAGCTTAAATGCATTGTGTTAGTCCTTACAATTTCCTAGGCTGGAAAGGAAATCGAGAAGGGTAACCTCAAACCACTTCAGCTTAGTAGCTAGCCCTACTGAGCATGAGAGGGATCTCTCTAAGTCTCTTATTAGTGATATGACTTTAAAGCAAATGAGTTTTAGGCTAGATATATGTATTTGTTTGTTTGTTTGTGAAAATTTGGGTTTTAGGGTTTGGAGCCACAAATAGGTCTAGGTTGTAGGAGTGCAAGAGAAAATATGAGAAGGAGATAGATATCAAAAGCCATGGTGTATTTAGAATATTGTCAATGTAGTATAGAAGAGAAAGTGTAGAAGAAATTAATGAGCATAAGTTAACATGATTTCATTAGCTTAGGAAGACATAAACATAACTATGAAAACTAGATAGCTTGAGAAACAAGAATTATGTATATTTCACTATAAGGCATCCATAGAAAGAAGAGATATCATGTAGAGAAATATGTTTTAACCATTAGAAAAGAAATAGAATGAGGAAAAAACACCATGAACTCACTTCGCTAGAGTTCCTTGAAAATAGTTGCACCCTGTCTCTGTATTAACTGAAAAGATGATTACATGCAAGCCTCCTTCACAAAAAGTTCAACCCTTCTCTCTGAAAGAGAAATGATACATATAGACTCTCCTAGACCACTTTCCCACCTTCAGGAGTCTAATTCCTTAGTGGAGGAACTGATTCCAAGATTCTCTCAACTAACAGGTGAGAGTGAGAAGGTGAAACTCAAACACTTCATGGAGAGTTTGTTTCCTTTATGAGGCCTAATAAACATAAAAAACAACCTATGATGTAAATTTATTCATTCCTACACCACCTAGCCTTGAAACTAGTGCCATTACATAGATAATCTTGACTTTGACTGAGTCAAACTAGAAACTAGAAATTTTACATAGTGAAATTTACAAATTAAAACACAGAAACGTGCAAAAGCACAGTGCCGAATTTGAGCTGATTTTGAGGTGCCTTCCAGGGGTAAAGATGCAAAAATGAGAGAACGGTCAACTATCCCTTCAAGTCTAGTTTCCATAACAGTTTGATTTTTTGAATTTGGACCATGGGAAGGCCTTCAAAAATCCATTCTCCCAAGTTCACTCCCTGTGTGCAACGCCTGTCAAAAAAGGGTCCAGAATGTTATTTTTTTGCCACTTTTTTGCATTTTTATCCAAAACTAAGCCACCTCTACAAACTCTAAGCAAATGGGTTTTTAGAGGATGGTAAGAGCTTTCAAAAAATGTAGGCCTTTCCTAAAATAGATGCCTGAGGAAAAAGTGCAGCGCCTTAAGCTGTTGATTTTATGAATTTAGCTAAAAAATTCTCAAAAAACAAAAAGTGCTCATAATTTTCTCAAAATTGGCTAGAAGCTGTAGAAATATGTTTTTTAAATCTTCATAGATGCTTCAGCAAGCATCTCCAAATTTCCCTCATCCTTTTGGTCTTTTTTCGCTTCCTTGAGCTTGTTTTCAAGCTGCTTTACCTTGACATTGGCAATCATGTTTTGAGCCTGATAGTGGTGCGCCATATGTCTAAGAAACTGAATATCTTTGTTTGCCTTCTCAAGGAGCTTCTCCAAGTGTTCATTCACCCTGTTGAGCCAATACTCCTTGTCTTGATTGATCTCAAGAGCAATTCTATCTTCTAGGTCCATGTCTTCATTCAACAGGATGTGTTTTTCCTCTTCTTGAAAAGCTTTCTTCAGGCCCTTTGTTCTTGGCCTTTTCCTCTTTTCTTTCCCTTTTGATCCTTCAGGCTCACTTGATTCTATGATTTCTTTGCCTTTTCCAACCTGCTGCAATGACTTGGTTTGTTCTTTTTCCATGATCAATTCCTTTGCTTTGAGCTGACTATTCTCATGTTCAAGGAATGAAATGACATATTTTGCTCTTTCCATATTAATTGTAAGCTCCTTGATTTGACAATCTTTTTCTCTGATTGTATGTTGCATGCTTGAAGTCTGATCCTCTGCCTGTAAATCAACTAGATCAAATGCAAGTTCAACTGTGTCTTTATCTTTCGCTGTTGATCCCTGTTTTGTTGATGAAGAAGGCTTGGCCCCTTTCTCACCATGAGAAGCAAACACAAGCCTCTTTCATCTCTTGTACATTCTGGTCACCTCAGGCTCAGGTTCTTTGGTTCTTTCCACTGATTTGTTTGATAACCCTACTTCCATAGGATGTGTTGATGTGTCTTGGTGATGTCTTGGTGAAGTAATCTCATTTCATTTTTGAAGCCCTAGATGATAGGAGAGGAGGAAAAACAGTGAGGGATGAGTGGAAAATGAAGTGATGTGAAAGTGGAGTTTGACAAAATGGCAAAGGAGGTTTGAAAGAAGTGGGAATGAACTATGGAGAGCTAATGAAAATGAGTGAAGAAACGGTGGAAGAGTGATATACTTGCAAGGAGGAAAAACAGGGTTTGTAATGAAAAATGCCCAAAAACCTCTAGGAATGAGTTAGGGTTTTACTTTTTGAGAGATAAAACTTTGCTTTGATGTTGATTGAGTGTTTAAAATAGCTTCAAAAACATGTATACAGGTGTAGGAAAACATTTTACATGTTTAAAAACCAAGAAGTAAAAATGGCTATCATCAACCTATCATTTTTAATGAAACATTCACTACAAAACCCTAATTGGAAAAATCATTGGCATGAGATGATTTTGAAAAGCGAAGAAGGAAGAATAATGGTGTACTTACTTGTTTCTTGGTTTAGGAAGTAATGAAATTAGGTTAACAAGCCAAAAAATTGAATTTGGGAGAGATTTGGGCATTTTCTAGACATTCTGCCCTGTGCGCAGCACAGTTAGGTTGTGCGCAGTGCAGTGCCTCTGTGCGCAACACCTTGTCTCTGTGCGCAATGCAGGTCTTCCAAACCACTTTTGTAGGCCTTAAACTACTCCAATTTGAGAGATTGATAACTCATTGGAAAGCTCTTGAAGTCTGTTATAAAATGGACACCTCAAGCATGTAATTTTGACACTCCACGAGGGAGAAAATTTGATTTTCCCAAGGTCACTCCAAAAACCCAGGGTGTTTCTGACAAAAGTGTAGCGCCAACTTGCAGAGAACTTTTGGATGACTTCCACTAATCCAAATCACAAGCTGAAGATACCATTGGAAATATTAGGATGTCTACTACACAATAGAGTCCTTAAGCATTGCCAAAATCTTCTCCAAACCTCTGAAAAACTATCTTTAAGTCAAGTTGTCCAAAAGTGCAGCAACTCTCCCGTAGCAAGTGTAGTTTAGGAATTTATTTAAAATTATAACACTTGTTCATAAAATGAAGGAGTTTTTGTTCCTTGGACTAAAATGGACAAAAACCTCTTTCACGTTTGTAAAATTCTTCTCCATTTTGTCATAAACATATTTTGAAGCAAACATGTCCCTATGAGGAATGATGAGGCGAGGTAGTGTACTGCAACATTGTCTTATTTGAAATGAAACATTACCTTTACCTTTATTTTGATTTCCCTAAGCTGCTAACTCCCTTTACCCATTGAATTAACTGATGGATATGTTTTGTTTTGACATATGGTATCATGACGACACATGGAGTGAAACCCTAAACCATGACCTAAAATGAGAAATTTAACCATTTCATGACCCAAGACATTTAAATGAAGATATGATACCTTGAAGAAGACAATGACCATTATGAGTGATGAAGACCATGAGTAAGTGAAGGGAGCAACAGTTACCTAGACACAATAATCAGTGACCAAATTTTTATTTGAAGACTCACTGAAATGAAAAAAATTGACTTGACACCCTAACAACACCTTGTAAGAGCATATTTGATAACTGGTGACAGGCTGAACTGGCTAACACTAACACGTTGTTACCAATCTTTTCCAGAATTTTAAAAGGACCATAACAGATTGGCTTAAGCTTTTTACCTTCCCCTTGAAGTCTTTCTTTGCTAATATATAACCAAAATTTGTTGCCAAATTGAAATTTGTGATCAACCCGATGTTTTTCATGCCTTGCCTTGTAGCTAATTTGACTTTTCTCAAGTTTTTCCTGCACTGTATGATGTATCAACTGAATTTTCTCTATGAACTTCCTTGTCTTATCGATGTCACTATGACCATCGATGGTGACATCTTTCTCAAAGATGAAGTCCAATGGCGATCTTGGCAAGTACCCATAACATGCCTCAAATGGCGATGTGTTTGTGGAATAATGCTTTGCCCTGTTGTATGCATGTTGTATGTAATGCAACTGTTCATCCCACAACTTGGGATGTTTGTTGCAATATCCTCTAAGAAGATGAATAAATGTTCTGTTGACCACCTCATTTTGTCCATCTGTTTGTGGATTAAAGGTTGTACTCTTATTCAATTTTGTGTCCATCATGTCCCACAAATTCGACCAAAAATTCCCAACAAATCGAGAATCTCGATCACTTACAATAGAAGTAGGAAGACCAAAATGAACCCAAATGTTTTGGAAGAAAAGATGAGCTATTTGTTCAGATGTAATTTTATTTTTACATGGTGTTAGTATGCACATATTGTTGAACCTATCTACAACTACATACAAGTAATCATGACCTTTCCTTGACAATGGAAGACCTCCTACAAAATCCATTGAAATACTCTGCCATGGACGTGAAGGTACTGGATGTCGAGTGTATAAAACAAGTTTCCTATTGCTAGGCTTACTTGTAGCACATAAATAACATCCTCTTATGAAACGAGAAACATTATCCAACATGCATGGCAAATAACAATACCTTTGGAGATTCGCTACTGTCTTGTCTACACCAAAGTGTCCGACAATAAATGAAGTGTGTGCCTCCCTTATGATACTATTTCTTCTCCCTGTGGAATACACAACTTTCCCAAGTGATACAACAAACTATTATGTACATGATAATCCAACTCTTCAATTTGGTTTCCTTGACTTAAGCTTGCATATACTTCTTGAAAGTCACTATCACTTGCATATTGTTCTATGTAACTTTCATGCAAAACAAAATTATGCTTGAGCATAACAAATGAATTTAAAATAGGCATTGAAACTATATTATCTACCTTATTGTAGATTCCCTTTTTATACCTGATCACCAAATGAAATTGTTGTAGAAAACCCATCCATCTGAAATGTCGTGACTGCTGCAACTTTGACTGTGAATGTAAATACTGCAGTGGTTGATGGTCGGTATGGATGATGGTCTCCCCCCCCATCAAATCGTGCTTCCATTTCTTAACACTTTATACCAATGCATAAAGTTCTTTGTCATAGGTGGGATAGTTAGTTACATCTCCATTAAAGATTTCATAATGAAATGAAATGGGCTTACCATGTTGCAATAGAACTACTCCCATGGCATAATCGCTTGCATATGTTTAAATTTCGAATGGTTATCTAAGATCTGGAAGTGCCAGTACCGGTGTTGAACTTATCTTTTGTTTCAAAGCATCAAATTCTTTCTGTTGTACATCTCCCCAATGGAAGACTTTCTTGACACTTGTCAATGCATGTAATGGAGCTGCAATGGAAAAAAAATTAGCAATGAACTTTCTCCAATATTGTGCTACCCCTAAAAATCTTATTACCTCTGTAACTGTATTGGGCTTGGGCTAGTTCAGAATGACCTAAACCTTAGAGGGGTCGATATTTAGCTCACCTCCTGCAACAATGTGTCCCAAATACACTAAAGAATTCTTGCCAAATTCACACTTCAAAATATTTAAAAACAACTGTTCTTTTTTCAAGACATCAAGTACTTTGTTTACATGCATGACATGTTCATCTCTGGATTTTCTAAATAGGAGTATATCATCTAAGTATACAATGAAACATTCATCTAGAAGTGGTCTCAATACATCATTCATTACCCTCATGAAAGTAGCTGGAGCATTTGTAAGACCGAAGGGCATAACAAGCCACTCAAACAATCCTTGTTTAGTTTTAAATGCAGTTTTCCAAAAGTCTTCTTCAACTATCCAAAATTGATGATAACCACTTCGTAAGTATAACTTAGTGAAATACTTTGCATACCTCAATTGATCAAGCAAATCATCAATTCTTGGGAGTGGATAACGATTCTTTACCATGATTTTGTTCAATGCACGGAAATCCACACTCATGCGCCAAGTTCCATCATTTCTTTGGCACCAAGACAATGGGCGAACCACATGGCAAAGTAGATGGGTGTATGATACCTTTGTTCAACAATTCTTGAATTTTCTTTTTGATTTCCATGCTTTCCATAATCGACATGCGATACATGCCAATGTTCGGAAGTGGAACATCCTGTTGCAATTGAATCTCATGTTGAATTCCCCTCTTGGGAGGTAACCCCTTTGGTTCCTGAAACATCTCGCCATGCTTTCTTACCACATCAAACAAATCAGATTTCAATTCATCATCACAACCTTCAAAAGATTCATAATCAATATCATTCTTTTTCTTGATCACGAGAAGCACAAAATTTTTACTTGCATTTACTAGTCTCTTCATCTGCCTTGCATTAACCAAAGAAATGTTCAACTTTTTGTGATGGGCTCTCACAATGTACTCCACCCCATTCTTGAGCAATATGTATTTGTTGTCATGGCGATAAAATACTTCTTTCCTATCATACAAATAAGGACCACCCAAAATGATTCATGAGATGTCAAGTGGAACTACATCTAACTCAACTTCATCAATGAACTTTTTAGTAATGGCGAACTTGAATAAACACTTCATTGTAACCTGTAAGTCTGCATTGTTAACTATCCAACCCAATGGATATGGCTTATGATGAGGTACAGTTTCAAGGTTTAGTTTTTTTACCAAGTCTTCTGAAATCAAGTTTGATTGTGACCCACTATCAAATAATGCATCAATATTTGTATGATTTGAAATCACTCTTACTTGAAACAACTCTATTCTTGACTCTTCATTTGGAGTGTTGTTTTGGCTATGTGAGGAACTAGTGCTTCCAACAATTTCTTTCCCTTTTGTAACCATGGCTGAAATCTTGGTCTCATCACCAGAGTTTGAACCAAGGTCATGTTGTGTGGTAGCGGTTGTCTTTTGTTTTCTCTTATTTTTTTGTTTCTTAGGCCTTAATTTGGGATGCAATTTCTAGCAGTGGGCTTCATCATGCCCCTCTTTGGAACAATGTTTGCATGTGATTTTCTCCCCTTCTTTCTTCACACTTGCATTCTTCTTTCCCTTCCATTTTCCACCCTTCTCTTTCTCCTTGCCCTTGAATGGCTTCCTCTTACTACCCTCTTCCTGAATTCTCTTTCCTCTATATTCAAGGTGCGTGGCTTGCACACATACCTCATCTAATTTATTTGGATTGAACATAGTATGTTTCAAATATGAATGTAAACCCAAAATATATTTCAGCAGTGTATCATGGGAATTCAAATTCACTCATAACAACAAAGCCCTTTAAATAAACTCCTGTGTATAATCTTGGACTATTTGGCCTTTAAGTTGCCTAAAATTCTGCCAACTCATAATGGATTTTGGTATATAGGCTAAAGGATAAAACTGTCTTTTAATTGCATAAACAAATTCAACCCAAGTGATGGATATCTTACCATGAATTCACATTTCCTCTTGAGTCTTTGCTTCCCACTATACTAATGTAGCTCCTTCCAGCCTTAGTGAAGCCAATTGGATCTTTATTCCATGTTCTTGAAGGTTCTGAATTCTACAGTATACCTCTAATTGTCGAATCCAATTGTCCAACTTTTCTGCATTCACCTCTTCATTGTACATGGGAAGCTCAAATTTTATGTCCAATTTAAGTAAGGGAGTCTTTTCCTTTGGGGTTTTTGAATGAGTATGGGTAATTTCAATGGTGGTAGTGGAAGATGATTTTGTGTGAGATGATGAAGATGATGAGGAAGATGACGAGGATGGTGGAGATGGAGGAGGATTTCCACCATTCCCTTTGGAATCCTTCTTCTCATCATTTTTGTCCTCTGAGCTTCCTTCTCCATGTGGAGGTTTAGAACTCTCTCCAACCATTCTAATGTTCCTCTCTTCATATAGGAATTTAACCATCTCAGTTAAAGTGAAGAAAGCTTTCTTGAATTCTTCCTCTTCTGAAGAAGGACCTCTAGGCTCTCTTTCTCTAGACATAATGGCTGTGGATTCAGGCTCGAAAATTGGTACTGCTTGTACCTCTTCAATCTCAATTGAAGGCAAAACTTGAGGAGTTTCAAGTGTAGCTGGAGTTGAAACATTGGGTGGTGGAGATTGTGGCCTTGTGGCTCTCCTTCATTTGGGCATTACCTCAAGAGTTGCTCCCAATAGCTTCCCTCCTCCTTTCTGCAACTTTAACCTTGTAAGCATCACAATTTTGCAACCATTGAAACTCTAATTGCACAAACTCAAGCAATCAAGCAATTCAACCTTTGCTCCGATACCAACTTGATCTATTTTTGTATGATTAGTTTTTTATGTGCTAATAATAATTACAAATTTCTAAACATGTGCTTGCTTATTGCTTCTTGTACTGGGGTTTTCTTAGTTGTTTGTGCATGTAAATAGGTAATATTCCTTAAGTTTAAAATGACATTCATGAGAAAAATAGCTTCAAAACAAATACTAAACAATAGACATTCAAAGAATAGAAAACCATCAAATCGACACTTTAACATAGTGTTTTGATGAAGGAGTTCACCCCTCCTGGGCTACATCTCCTTGGTCTAGCTTCCATGGCTCGGGCCTCTATATTAGCTCAATATGGAAAAATGGTATTTTACAAAGCTCTATGGCTCTTGATACCTACACCAATGTGTTCGTATTCTCCAAATTAGCTAATAAAACCTCTTTCTGAGCTCCATTTGGTCAAAAATTGCCTTCTCTATGACTCAGACAATCTTTTCCTACAATTTCTCCTCTAATTTTGGAATGACTCCAGTTAGCCCCGCTAAATGTGGAGGCGGGCCTGAAATTGGTGGCACCGCCAGAATTGCCGCCAGACTAAATAGATAGTTAATTAATGGTTAAGTTGAGTGTAAGTTATGGTTTAGTGCTAATCACGCAGATTAGGCTAACTGTAAACTTAATTACCGCCGGAACTGGACACATGATGCAATTTTGTTGGAGTTTATTAGAACTGTTGGACAAACTGTTTGGTGTTACAACATCGTGTTCATATGGCATGCATTAAACCGTCGAAGTGTTGGGGAACTTTCCGCCGGATAAACCACAACCTTAACTACGTTGTGGTGTTCACATGGGGATCGTTGCGGTGTGGTGAACTGTCAGCTGGGTTAACACTTAACCATTTTACGTTACAACTATCGCATTCACATGTTAAACTGTTACAATGTTGGGCGGTTGGAGCCGCCAATTTATTTAACTATTTGTAGTTTGTAGTGGCATGCTCAAATCGGAGGGCTGGCCGTCTTAACGCCCATCCAAACTTCACCAAACTTTAAATACAAGCGGTGAACGTATGGGGTAAGAACCATGGTATAGCAGAGGTGGTTAGGACTAATGAATGGTATGCCAAAGGTCATGGGTTTGACCCCGACCTCCACCATAAAATTTTGTTCCATTGTCGAGATTGTCAAGGCCTTTGAGAGGTGCCACGTGGCGGCCTTTGGGCTTGCCACGTGGCATTCTTTCATTGGCCCAAAACGAACCAATAGAAATGTGCCAACACACCACCTAAAACCCAATGAAATGATGCCACTTGTCCATCTGTGATTCACTGTTGACCACCTTTGACCATGCCCAATCACTTTCCACATCATCAATACGGACTGTTGATTGTGCAATGACTGGGCATTTATTTTGAAAATTTTGCCTATTTATCAAAGCGATCAAAAGACAATAACTTTATCATATGAACTCGGTTTTTGATGAAACAAGTTGCATTAGGATTTTTTTTTTTTTTGAGATGAACATGGTCATTTAGGTTTCGAGGCATTTTGAGAACTTTTATTTTTGAACTAAATACTAAGCACCTGATCATCTTTCATGCCTAAGATTTGCATGACCTCATGCAAACACAATCCTTGTCTATGCCATTGTTTCTTGGTGTAGATTGTTAAAGGTGAACTGTTATACCATCATAGACTTGATATATTTTACAACAGGGTAATATAAATTGAGGACAAGCAAAATATGGACTAGGAAAGAATGGTGAATGATAGAAGGTGATGATGCAAATAATGGTTGTATGAACGTGGACTTGGAAAATTTGTAAGACCAATATTCACTTTGTGGTTCTTTTCTTAGATAAACAATAATGACTTCATCCTCTGATCTGTATTACAAACTTGAAGGTTTATTGAAAATTTGCAAGTAAATTTTATGTCTTTTAGGAAATGGATCAATTTGCAAAAGTACATAAATTAACGGTTTTTAAACTCAGCTTGTAGCATAAAAACAGAGACAAATATACCATACAAAGAAACATAAGACAACAAAATGATAAAGGAGTTCACCCCTCTTGGGCTACATCTCCTAGTCCAACTTTCAATGTTGGGCCTCTTTCATTAAGTGCTCAAATCTATGATTTCATGGACTTACAATGCTCATAATGAAAAAACAATGTCTCCAATGGCTCCAGTCCAATGTTGGGCCTCTTTCATTAAGTGCTAAAATATGTGATTTCATGGACTTACAATGCTCAAAATGCAAAAATAATGTCTCCAATGGCTCCAGTCCAATGCTGGGCCTCTTTTATTAAGTGCTAAAATCTGTGATTTCATGGACTTACAATGCTCATAATGCAAAAATAATGTCTCTAATGGCTCCAAAATAGTAAAAAACCCCAAGATTGGCTCTTGTTGGACTCAATTTGGCCAAAAACTGAGAAAGTTATGCTTTGGAGAAGTTTTGTTGCTAACTGCTCTACAAACTGGACTTCCTTGCTAATTGTTCTATGAATTCTACCTTTCCAGGAATTGCTAAGCGACAGTTTCGCCCGGCACCAGCGAGATTCGCTTTGTTTCAGGTGTAAATTGTTGAACGAATTAATTTTGCCAATGACCTCTATGGGCAGAAAATCAGGGTCATATGGGCCTGTTGAAGGCCCCGAAAATTGGGTCAACAACAAGGGGGATACCCGCCCGGTCCAGACCTTGGTTGGGAGATCCTTATCCGTTTGGTATAGCGGGTCCGACTGGGGATATGGGACCAGTTTCCCAATTGAGTGTGTGTGTGTGAGAAAGATGGGTATTTCTGTTCTAAATGGAATACTTCTATCCTAATTCTAATCTAATGCTATGCTGTTGTATTCTAATAAACAGAAAAACATCAAACTTTATGCTAACTCGGGGTGTGATATTTATTCTATGCGATCTAGAAATATTTCAAACAATAACTGGTAATAAAGATCATTCAGCTATAAGAAAGGAATTCAATAAGGATGAACTACTTCGTATAAGAAGTTAGACGAAACAGTTGTGAAAACTTATCACATAAATGAGCTATTCATACACTAAACATAAATAAATAGTTATCACCGTACAAAAGTGCCAAATGATAACTCAGGCATCCATGTTGTAATATATAAACAACTGAAAACTGAATATCACTTTAATGCATAACCAGAAATGGTTAAGAGATAAAAGTACCATTTATAACTAGTCCTACTCATGAGCTTCAAGCGACAATTGATTTATCTCTCCTTGATTTAACATCCACTAAGAGTACAGAAGTGCAACATCAATAGCAGATATCAAATGCAAATATCAAATAAACCTTGTTCCATTCATTCACCAAAACCTCCTCTGAGGGTGCAAAAATGCATGTTTAGAGGACAAGTTTTTGATAAATTTCTGGACCCTTCTCTAAATGCATGAGAAGGGTTTAAATACTACTGACTAATTCTAAAAATAAATTATTACAAAAATAAAGGATGCGGTTTAAATGACCATCCTCTTTTCAGGAAAATAAAACGAAATTAAAACTAACATTAAACTATTTCAGTATTTGATCTCTGAAATCACATGTATGCAACATCTGTTTAAGGAGAGTTGGGTGATTGACTTCCGCTTTCAACTGGGCTGAGAAAACAGAATCTATAAGAGCTGGCACCATTTTTTCGGTTGCATTTATAATGCACTTAACAGTCATCCATTGGCTATGTGGCTTCACCAAGTATGTCCAGTAAGAATCCCAATTTAACTTGCTTAGCCTTTGGATTACTTTGGCCTTTTCTTGAGCTCTTTGTTTCCAATTTGCCTCTAACCGTTGAGCGTTTGGTAAGTACCCTGGAGTGGTCTCTGCAATCAAATTTTCCCTCAATCAATAAGTCTGCTAGTCGTCGTGGCTGCTCCTTCTACTCTTGTTCTGCCCCTCTGATTTGCTCGTCCTATTTGTTAAAGAGCATTTCCTTGTGATTTTCATTTATTCTTGGTGCACCTGCTCTTTTACCCTCGTCCGTGTCTTGCCAAGCCAAATATTCAGTCACTTGTTTATCAATCAGATCATAATCACTTCGCAAGTCTACCACCTGATTAGTGGTTTTATCACTGATTTCACAATAATGACTCCACTGTGATATCTTTTGGCCCAATGCTTCTTGCTGTTGTAGTAATTGCTCGTTCAAGGAAATGGACTCCGTAATAAATTCTGTAAGCTTAGGGTCGTCCTTGTGCATCTCTCTCAAATCCTGTAACTGCTTTTCTTTCTCATCCAAACTTTTGTGATAGCTTATCTGCATCTGTTGGAAGTCTTGTTGCAACTTTTCAAGCTGTTTATGTGCTTCATTATTGGCATGGGCTTGTTGCAATTGTTGTTGCAATACTTGTATCTGGTCTTCCCTTTCCTTTAGCAATTGTTGTACCTCGGATGCTTTGTCAATAGTAGCGGAGGCGTATACTCCTGCGATCTGAGATAGTTTGGTGAGATTTTCAGTAGGATTGCTTGTGGGATCTTTCCACAGGACGTCTAATTGTTCTGTGTTTTGAGAGAGCGTGCTTTCCAATTTCCTCTTCTTTCTCTATTTTCTTACTACTGCTTTATGTTGTGGGCTATAAAATACATCTAGAGGAGGGATTTCTTCTACTTTTAGTAGAAGCTCAGAGGATGGAGTAATAGGAATATGCTCCATATCTGAGACTTCGCTAACTGTTCCTCTGACTACTTCTTTTATTATCTGTACATTGCTGACATTTGTCTTCATGGTTTGTCCTTCAAGATTGATCAAGTCGTTGAAGGTTTCCCATTCTTTGTCTAATTCAGCTGTGACTGGTGGTGCTTGGATGACAAGAGGGGGAGGATCTCTTTGCGGGGAGGCAATAACCTGCTGAGGTAGAAGTTCTTTTGATTGGGTAGTATCCTTTACTGACCCTTCGTTCTTATCTAGTTCATTTCCGGATCTTTTAGAGTGTTCAGACACTTCTTTCTCGGATTTGGACTTAGATCCATTGGTACTTGAACTTCCACTGAGGCTAACACTTGGAGTTGGTTCTCTTGAGGGTTTTAGGCATAACTTTTCTAAAGGAATACTGGCTAGCCTTCTTTCCCTGTATGTTTTGAACCTTTGAAATTCTTCTAGGGATAGCTGCAATTGGGCTGTGTGCAGAATTTCTTCCAATGTGTTTTTCTGTTGAAATATATCATCAAATAAATATTTTTCTCTGGAGAACACCTTTATCTTGACTGCTGTTGTAAAATTGTGGGCGACCTCATAAGGGTCAAATGGCCTTGCTGTGAATTTGAATAGCTGTAAGCACGTGATATTCTTTACTTCTGCAAAAGTGTGGCCTACATCGAATAGCGAGAAGGCCCCACAGGCTACAGGAAACTGTGGCCATATAGCCTTATTTTTGTCTTTTAATCCTTTAGTTAGGCTTCCTTCCCCACAAGTTTGATAGGTGATCTCTCGGGCTAAGAGTTTAACAGGGATATATACAGGTATGACATGAGGGGGTGCAGAACTTCCAAAAACCCTGACATAAGTAAATATTTCTTCCCCGAACCATCTTGCGATAGTGAGGATGTCTACTTCTGCTTCAGGCGAGCATCTCAAAGGGTCTTTATCGTACAAAATTCTATACAAGGGCAACATAACTCCATGACAAATTTGGTAGAAGTATGAAACGAATTGAGAGTCCCATAACTCTTTGTGATAGACATGGATGGGTAGAGGGTCTTGTGTCGTCCACTTCCAACCCATAACAGGAAACTTAGAAACATAACATATTGCATCCATTATATATGCGGAAAGGTAAAAAGGAGGATAGATCCTCTGAGCTATAGCTCTTTTGGACCGGTAACTGAGAATGGCTGTGACCAGGTTATCAGACAAAATTTTGGCCCAATCTACAATGGTGGCATTTGTGGCAGCATCCAATAATGATAGCCACTTGGATGAGAATTTGTTAATATCTGGCATTCCAAATATTCTATAGAGCATGGCAGCAGCAAAGCAGTATGGAGAGGTAAGGGAACTAGTACTGTACATACCGTATTTATCTTTCTTCAGAGGCTCGTCTCTCCTAAACCAATCTTTGGTAGTTTCTGCCAGGTCCGGATTTTCTTTTACAAATTTCTCTGTAAACTGTCTATTGTAGATTGCCTATGGCTCCGGTAGATGATACATGAGCTTTAAATCCTGCGCAACAAATGAACCAACGAGTCCTTGACCATGAAATTTAAACTGTCTATTTTTGATTTACGGTATCCAATATCCATTTTACCATGTCCGTGTATGGGAGGATTCTTGGCCTCGCTCCTATCCAATGTAAAAATGAGCAGGCTAGCTCTGCGAGGGATGCTTCAGAAGAACTTTGTGAGCCTGCAACAGCTGTAACCTCCATTACTCCGGGATTCTCCTCTTCGAGCATGTTATACATGCCTTCCCACGTAGCTATTCCCATGTCTCTGTTGCAAGCCATGTATGTATACAAAGGCGCCATTTTCTCTTCTTCGGAGCTCGGGGCTTTGTTTTTCTTTCCCATTTCAGCCTGCGTATTGCTTTGTATAGTCCTCTGCTCTCCGTGCCTGCAATTCACAAGTGAGGTGAAAATGAATGACAAGGAAGGGTGATGGGAAAGTTTTAAATGCCGCAGACATACCAAATATACCACCTTACGTGAAATGTTCTTTGAAGAGCACGCACCCATATTCTATTAATAATTGACAGCTAACTCTTTTATTAGCATTTAAAGCACATAACCATGTGTCAGCTTATGGAAACTACTTTTTTTGAATAATGAGCCCGAAAGATTTGCGATGGAGCAATTTTACGATTTGCTATCGCAACATCGCAGATCGCAACATCGCAAAATCGCAACATCGCAACATTGCTACATCGCAAAATCGCAATGTCACTTATCGCAAAATCGTGACGTCACTTATCGCGAAATTGCGATATCGTGATATCGCAATGTCGCAATATCGCAGATCGCAGGAATGTTATGTATGATAAATTTTGTTAACATGTTCCTTGCGAGATGCAATCTTGCAATCGGCGCCATCACACATCAGCAGATTTTTGAAGTGTTTTAAGTAAGTTATGCTGAATGCAATGCAATATTTGGTCATTATCGTTATCTTGTGAATATTGGGATTGTGTTTGTGAGGTGGCATCCCGCTATTTTCTTGCGATGTGATTTCCCTTGATAAGATAATTTTTACCTTATCATAAACTTAGATTCTAAGAGTTTCCAAGGGGGCTCCCTAAGCTTATGATGGTAACTTTATTTGCGAAAAAGAAATGTAAATGGTACTTTGATTTATTTGGATTTTAAATAGGGGTCCCCCCTTATTTAGTATTAGCAATAATACTAAATAAGGAGGGGGGTTGTTGGTGGCCACAACAATTGGCGATTCACTTGGAAGAACCAATTATCTCTGTGTTTCTGTTGAATTTTCTAAACTTCCAAAACAGAAAATTTCTCAGAAAGTTAAACTTTATTATGGAAAGATAAAGTACATCATGCTCTAACCTGTCAATGACATTTTGTTTCAACTATTTTCAACTTTGATTATTTGCTGCCTCAAGTAAGTCCTTGTGTTTACATCAGTCATTACTTGGTCTGTAAAGATAAAACAAAGTCTTCTCTGTAAACTAGTTTTAAATATGCTCATTTGTCGTAGGTAGAGCCTCTGCTGCCAGCAGGCGTTTATAGCCTCGACAGGGTTACCTGTTACCCAGCAATGATCATGTATCCTACTTAAAGAAACCTACAACTCTCAAAGAAGAATCCACATCCACACTTATTGCTTTGATTTTCTTTTTACTTTTAAAGAACAATGTCTTGGTTTGATAGCCAATTTATGACACAGTCATTCACTCGATTTATAACTTTGCTGAACAAGGTGGCTCGTGATGAGACCCCTTGCCTTTTGATTGTAACAATCTTGAGTCATTGCCTTGTTGTGGTATGTAGTATTTGGCAAAGTCAGCGAGTTATAATATCTGTGATTATGATAAGCCGGCTCATGATGAGACCTCTCATTCTTCAAGATGAAGTGTATCCTTGGATTGTTCCTCTGAAAGTTGTGCTTTCCTTAGCAGGGAGGAAGTCATTGTTTCCTTAAGATAGCTCTAGACGACAATGGTAGAGTTTTTGGAAGTAGCTGTTCTACAGAGAATCTTTATTTTGTTATTGATACCTTTCATTCACTGATATAAAACAATTTCTTCGCTAAAGGTCTTTTTCTTCAAACTTTATGAAGTTGAAACTAGTGTCATATCTAGGTTAGAGTCTTTAAGTGTATCTTTCAATAATAAAGATCAATTTTCCAAAAGATTTGCCATTTATACAAGTGAAAAATCAAAATCTGAAAGAGAGTTGGTGTCTATTTTGTAACTGCCTAATGTAACCATTCACAACTGGTTTTATTATGAAAAGAAAAACTATTACTCTACAAAAATAGAAGAATAATTTTCTATGGAAAATATTTCTTGTTTGTCCGTTGACAGGCAAAGAGTCTCTTTTCCCTGCTAAATCTTGTAACACAAACGTTGATGTACCTATGACTTCTACAATTTGAAAAGGACCAAGCCACATTCTTTGAAATTTTGTATGTTTCCCCTTTTCTTCATGAGCCTTGTCCCATTTTAAAACTAAGTCTCCCATCTGAAAATCTTTTCTGGTCATTATGTTTGAATCAAAAGAGGATTTTACTAGGGCTTGATGATGAGCATGCGTTTTCTTAGCCTATTCTCGTTGTTCTTCTAATTTGATTATTTCCATTTGTCTTAGGTGTAATGAGGAAGTTGGAACTTCATCAATGTATTGAACTAGAGACAAAGAGGGAATCGCTAAATGAGTCGGAAGAACCACTTTCCCATAAACTAAATTAAAGGGAGAAGTGTCGATGGAAGCTTTTCTCGTTATTTGGTATGCCCACAAAGCATATATTAAAGATTTATGCCAATTTTTATGATTTTGGTCTACTGTTCTTTTGATAATCCTGATTAGGTTTTTATTTGTAGACTCGGCTAACCCATTTCCCCATGGGTAATATGCCGAATATTAAGTTTGGAATCCTCTTTAAGTGCAAATTCAGTCATTGCATTTCTAGAAAAGTATGCTGATTACAAACATTAAAAGCGGAATGGCAATCCAAACCTGGTGATTTAAATTGAATCTATTGAAACTCAATGTATTTCAGCATTAGCCATCTTGAGTGGAACTACTTCTACCCACTTAGTAAAATAATCTGTTGCTGTAAGGATATATCTATGCTGCTTAGAAGAGTGAGGAACGATATCACCTATTATGTCCAATCCCTGCTGACTGAAAGGTTGCTCAATGTTAATTGGTTGTAGTGGTAAGGATGGCTTCTTTTGTCTCCCAGGAGTAGTTTGGCAGACTTGACATTTCCTCACGTAACTGTGCGAGTCTTTGAATAACATGGGCCAGTAATACCCTGCGCATAAGATTTTATGTGCAGTAGCATCTCCAGCATAGTGTCCACCTGTTGGCCCATCGTGGAGTTACTGCAAAACTTTTTCAGCTTTAGATTTCTCAAGACATATAAGGAGAACAGAATCATAATTTATTCTAAAAAGAATATCATTTATGAGCTGATATTGTTTGGCTTTCAACCTTAGAGCTCTTTTCTTAGTATGATCGAGGTGTGAAGGAGCATACCCATTCTTAAGATAATAAATGATATTAGCTTATAATGACTCTGCATCGTTTAGGCTTACCTCACACATTTGTACCTCTGCAGATGGAATTTCAGAAATTTGCGACGCTCCAGCCAGCATTTTGCAAAAGCCTTGACCTCTTACAATGTTTGCTGGTTTAATTTCTATGTCATATTCTTGGAAGGCAGCAACCCAATTGGCCCTTTTCTCACCCACATCCTTTTGTACTAGAAGATTCCTTACTACTGGAAACGGTACTATAATTTTAGTATGGGTTTTGAGTAGAAAAGATCTGAAATATTTGATTGCTTTGAAAATAGCATAAGCCTGTTTCTCTACATCTGAATAATTTAATTCAGCACCCTGTAAATTTGAACTAAAAAATGCAATTGGGGCTTCCGCCTTTTCTTGATTCGTTTGAGTGAGTATTGCAGCATATGACCTATCTGAGGCAAATGTATATAAAATAAAAGGCTCTGAAAAATTCAGAGTTGCTAAAGATGGAGCATTAATAATAGCTTGTTTGATCAGGTTGAATGCTTCATGTTCACTTTGGCCCCATTTAAAATTTGAGTTCTTTTTAATCATGGCTTGTAAAGGAGAGACAATTCATGAAAACTCTGGAATAAATCTCTTTACAAAGTTGATCTGACCAAGGAAAGACTGCATGGCTTTTTTGTTATGAGGTAGGGATATTTCATAAATCTCTTTGATTCTGTCGGAATCGATGCGAATTCCAGATTTTGACACTATGAATCCTAGAAATTTCCCTTCATTTAATGCGAAAAAAGATTTCTTTGGGTTAAGTGAAATTCCATACCTTAAACATCGTTGGAAGATTTTTTTCAAGTATTTGAGATGGTCGCTTCATTTCTTGGAATACACGGTTATATCATCCAAATAAATTACTACAGAGTTATTGACTAAATCTTTGTGCGATGTCCATGGCTCTATGAAATGTGGCACCATCATTAATCAAACCAAATGGAATATTTCGATATGCATATGTGCCCCATTTAGTTCTGAATGTGGTTTTCAATTGATCATCAAGATGTACCAACGCTTGATTGTATCCTGAAAATCCATCCAAGAAAGACATTAATTCTGAGCCCACCACTGCCTGCTATTTGCTCCATAGGTGGTAAGGGAAAATTGTCTTTTTGATAGGCCTTGTTAAGATTTCGAAAGTTAATGCAAATTCTAATATCTCCGTTTTTCTTTCTAACAGGTACCATATTGGAGACCCATTTAGAATGTCTGATGGGAAAGATTATCTTGGCTTTCAACAGCTTATTAAGCTCGGTTTTTATCTAATTTTCTAAATTGGGATGGATCTTTCTCAATTTTTGTTGGACAGGCTTTTCATTATCGGTCATTGGAATAGTATGTTGGATGATGGAAGTGTCGTATGTTTTGAGTTCATCATAGTTCCAAGCAGAAACGTTTTTGTATTGTCTCAAAAGACGAATATACGTTGATTTTTCTTCAGGGGCTAAGTCGAGGCCTAGATTAATGTTTTGTTGTTTGGCATTGGTTCCTAGGTTTACTAATTCGTAATTCAAAGTTGAACCTTGGAGTTTTGAATTGGTAGACCTTTTAAACCGATCTTTCAAATTGTACAGATCTTCTAACTTGACCACCGACTTAGGTATAACATTATTAGTGCTATCTTGTTGCAATTGTCAATCATGTTGGTCTTCGTCAATTGTTTGATTGGAGTAGGATCCTTCAAATGTAAATAAATTTACGATATTAGGATCGTCGTTGAATATTCTTGAATTTGTGATGTTATCAGGAATAGATGGTCTAAAAATTAATTCTATTGAGAATCTATCTGGACTAAAATCTTCCAAAGGAATGAGCTTAGAAGCTACGTTAGCGAAAAGGTCAGTGCTTGCATTCTGGAGTCTGGGAATTGATGAAATATTGAATGCTATAAAATGCTCATTCAGATCTTGAACTAAAGATTGATAGTGTTTTAAATGACCTGATAAGCAATGTATATTATTCTGTGCCTGTCAGACTACAATTTCAGAGTCTCCAGAGACTTGGAGGTACTTGATGTCTAACCCGATTTCTTTGTACAACCCTTGGAATAAAGCCTCATATTTTGTTGTATTGTTGGTACAATCAAATTTGAGCCTGCACGTTAACATGATTTTATCTCCTTCTGGACTAATTAGCATGCATCCTACTCCTGCTCCTTCGTTAGATTTAGAACCATCAAAAAATAATTTCCAAAACAAAGATTTATTTACAGATCTATCTAAAAAATTGATACAATTTGAACTATCCGTTTGAGAAAAATATTCGACTTGGGACAAAACAAAATGTTCTAAATAAGGTGACGTATGAGCACTAAAATTTCTGAGAAAAGAATCCACTGAGTAATTGCCAATTATGCTATTGTTATATGCTACTGGTTCATTTTCCCCCTCTAATTCCGTTACTATGTACTTCTGATGTAACTCTCGTTCAACTTTTATTTGATTTGGCTTACCTTTGTAAGGCAGCCACATGTGTGACCAGTCAGTTGCGAAGTATCCATGCAGTTTTTCTGACCAATCCCTACTAAGAATTAAGCAATAAAATTCAGGGATATCAGCGACTAAAATGCCAATAACTTGACATACCTTCGGGTTGGATGACAGCCTTATGGTTACTTGATTTAGTTCGCCAATGACTTAGACTTGCGATCGATCTAGCTGAACTATGTGAACAACGGATTTCTGTGGTTGAACGTTTAATTTGGCGCATATGGACTTTGGTAAAATATTCGATGAAGCACCATAATCCACTAAACAATTATGTACATTTTTGTTAAAAATTTCATAAGTAAGGAGATACTGGGGAGTATGAGATCTTGATCTTCCTCCAATTAAAGTGACGTCATTTGGATCAATCTTGTTAGTCGCATTAGTTGGAGGTCTTCCCATGTTCTAGGAAGTTTGAGAAAGTATAGCGGTAGGCAAAGGTGCAACTGGCACAACATGTAATTCTTTCAACATTATATTTTGTTGATGCTTTAACTTGCTCAATTCGTAAAGAGTGATGTTGGCCCTAGTCTTTTGCATGTCTTCTATAATATTGTACTCCATTTTATCCGAAATGATCAGTGTTTTATATGGAGTTGATTAATCTCTTTGGACAGGGCTAGTTTGAGTCACTTTAGATGTCGTTTTCTTTGTTGCGACTTTATCCTTTGTTGCAGAGCTTGCGCTCTTTGGCTTTGGGGTAGTTTGGGGAGGATCAAGTTGATTTCTACTTCGTGTGTTAACTGTTAATACTTCTTGATATTCTTCTTGTGGGAGGATGAAATCCCACATTCCTTGTAATTATACATCTTCTTCATCATCGGTTTTCCCTTCAGTGGAAATTTCCTCTTCCTCTTCCTCGGATTCAACACTTGTAATAGCATTGGGTGGCCTTGAATCCATTGACGGGCCTCTTTTAAAAGCTCTATAGGGCCTTTTTGAAGACGTTTTTGCTACTTGCTTTTTTATGTTGACCATTTCATTGGACATGGCCTTCAGAACTTTTTGCAATCCCTCGAAATCGAATGGATCTTTTGCTTGTTTCTTCTTGGACTCTTCTTTGAAGGTGACCTTCTTAGATTTCCATTCCTCTATCGCGTATTTCTTCTCTAGGGCTATTATACGTTTCTCTACTGCTATGGATTCTTTCATGTTTTCGGATAAGGTTGTTTTATTAGCCCTTTCCATAAAGATTGCTATGTTTGATGGTAAAGCAGTGATATACCATTCACATCATACTTCTTCGCTAGGCTGGGAAGCAATAGGAATTTTGTTTAGTATTTTATTGAAATGTAGATTGAAGTCTTTGATAGGCTCTCTAGATTCGGCCCTAAGGTTGGATAGGTCGTTGATTAACGTTTCCGTAGACCCGTCGTCACCAAACTTGGTTAGGAATTGGTCTTGGAAGATGTCCCAACTAGTAATAGATCTAGAGGGTAATGAGAAATACCACGATCCGGCTGTTCCTTATAGAGTATAAGGAAACAGTCGAACAACAACATCTTCATTAGTAACCCCATTGAGATTAATGGGTAGCATAAAGCTGTTTATGTGCTCTTCTTCTAGCATGCTTGCCTCGGGATTGAACTTAGGCAGCCATTTCTCGGGATGGGCTGGTATTTGACTCAAGGGTGCAGGCATTAAGACTGCCCCAGGGTTATTCCATGGAGTTTAGGCCATTGTTGAACTACTAACAGAGGGAAGTGCAGAAGATGATCCCTGTGGTTGGGAAAATGAGGATATTATGATCGTAGATGATTGAGGAAGAGTTGTAGGGGTTCCAGTGGGTGGATTGACAATGGTCTGAAGTGGAGGAGTGGATGGTTGACTTTGCGGTGAAGAGGTTGAGATGGATGATGTTGATGAAAGAGTCTCGCTGTCAGACCCTTTAGGTGATTTCCTTGCTATTTCCTTTTGGGAAGAGGTAATTCAGTTGGTTGAATGCCAAACTTTTCACTCTTTAATCTGGTCAGGGGATGAGCAGGGTTATACTGCGAAGTCATGCTACCTTGAGATTTATCATATCTTTGAGGAGAAATGGAAAATCGCTGAAGTTTGTGAATTAGAGATTCGACTTCAAGAGGTTCAATAATAGTTTGTTCTGAAATGTCAGGTTTTGTAGAAGGGGTTGATGCTCCAACGACTTCTAACTTTTGATTTAAGTGTAATGGAGAAGTTGAGGGAGATGGTGAGGGCGATTTACTCTCAGAATGGTATTTTGATTTAGATTTACTTGCCATTCATAGTTCAGGCCCTCCTTCTAGCGCCAAATGTGTTGAAGGCCCCAAAAATTAGGTCTATAACAAGGGGGATACCCGCCCAGTCTGGACCTTGGTTGGCAGCTCCTTATCCGTTTGGTATATAGCGGGTCCGATTGGGGATATGGGACCAGTTTCCCAACTCAGTGTGTGTGTGTGAGAAAGATGGATGTTTCTGTTCTAAATGGAATACTTCTATCCTAATTCTAATCTAATGCTATGCTAATGTATTCTAATAAACAAAAAAACATCTAAATTTATGCTAACCCGGGGTGTGATCTTCCTTCTATGTGATCTAAAAAGATTTCAAACAATAACTGGTAATAAAGATCATTCAGCTATTAGGAGAAAAGAATTCAATAAAGATGAACTACTTCGTATTAAAAGTTAGACGAAACAGTTGTGAAAACATATCGCATAAATGAGCTATTCATACACTAAGCATAAATAAATAGTTATCACCGTACAAAAGTGCCAAATCATAACTCAGGCATCCATGCTATA
The DNA here is from genome assembly GCA_000404065.3 of Pinus taeda. NCBI lineage: Eukaryota > Viridiplantae > Streptophyta > Pinopsida > Pinales > Pinaceae > Pinus > Pinus taeda. The sequence goes on along the minus strand of APFE031741014.1, from coordinate 7,138 downwards.
ATATATAAACAACTAAAAACTGAGCATCACTTTAACACATAAGCAGAAATGGTTAAGAGATAAAAGTACCATTTATAACTAGTCCTACTCATGAGCTTCAAGCGACAATTGATTTATCTTTCCTTGATTTAACATCCACTAAGAGTACAGAAGTGTAACATCAGTAGCAGATATCAAATGCAAATACCAATAAACTCTGTTCCATTCATTCATCAAAACCTCCTCAGAGGGTGAAAAAGTTCATGCTCTAAGGACAAGTTTTTGACAAATTTCTGGACCCTTCTCTAAATGCATGAGAAGGGTTTAAATACTACTAACTAAATAAATTATTTACAGAAATTCAGGATTCGGTTTAAATGACCGTCCTTTTTCTAAGCAAAACTATTTCTAAAATTAAATCTAATATCTAACTATTTCTGTATTTGCTCCTTAACTTCGCAAGCATTCAGTATTTTCCTGAGTAGATTCGGTTGACTGTCTTCTGCCTTTGCTTGAGTTAAGCAAACAGAATCGGCAAGAGTTGGCAATATCTTCTCAGCAAAATCGATGATATACTTGAGAGTCATCCAATGACTATGTGGCTTTACCATGTATGCCTGGTAATAATCCCATTTCAACTTGGTTAACCCTTGGATTGCTTCCTCTTTTTCTTTAGCTTTCTGTTTCCAGTTTGTTTCTATCGTTGCTTTCTTGCAATTTTTGGGGCTTGCAGGTGACTGGGTAATTAGAAGCCTTCCTTCTCGAGCAAGTTTTCTCAGCGATGCGTGATAAGCGCTAGGCGCTAATCACGCATTGGAAACTGCCTCCGTTCCTTGATCTGGGCTTCCCTGATGCGTTTATCGCCTTTTGCGCCTTTTTCTCTTATCAGGTAAAAGGCTCAAAATTTTTAAAAATAGTGATTCTGTGAGCTCTTGACCCTGAGCATTAAACTGTCTGTTTCTGGTATCAGCATCATTCAGTACCCATTCAACCATGGTTGTATATGAGAGATTTGTGATGGATGCCTTAGAGGAGTTTTGCGGCTCTTTCTCTTCCTTAAGTAGATTAGGTGTGCCTTCCCAAATGGACATTGGAGTACTGCCTTTCCTCCTCATAGTTTCCTACATACTGCCTTGTATAACCTTTTGTCCTTTGTTCCTACAGTTTACAAATGAGGTGGAAGTAATGATAAAAATAATGACAAGAAAACTTTAAATGCTAAAGATATGCAAAAACACGCCACCTTACGTGAACTAGTTCTTCGAAAAACACAACACCATATTTCATTAACAACTGGCAACAACTCATTAATTCACATTAAAGTGCAGGACCAGTTCTTGGCCTAAAAAACGTTTTCTCAAATAATGAGCCAGAACCAACTGTGATGGAGAGGTCTTGCGATTTGTTTTGCGATATCGCAGATCGCTGCATCACATTACTGCAATCTCATCGTGTTGTTCTATCGCAAGGTTGCTTGATCGCAATATCGCAATATTGCAAGATCGCAGACTTAATCGTTATAATCATTGTGTAATTTATGCAATTTTTGCGATGTGCGATATGCGATATTGCATATCAGCGATTTTAAGGTTTTTCAACGTGAGTTCTCATTAATGCATGCGATGCGATGGAGTTTCACGTCGCAATCTCGCGTTTTTTATCATTTTGGCTCATTAGAAGGTACCCTATCATTCTTTGCGCGATGCGATATCTCTAAAGGAGTGAATTTATTTTCTTCATCATGAAACTTAAGCTTTTTAGATTCTTCAAAGGTATTTTCCTAAGTCCATGATGTTGTAAGTTTTATCTAAAAGGAAATATAAGCACTAATTGATTTTTTTAAATTTTTGACTAAGGGTCCCCACTTATTTATTATTAGCAATAACACTTCATAAGGAGAGGGGTTGTTGGTGGCCACAACACCTTCCAACTAATTGCACCTTCATAACATTTTTTTTTTTTTTTTTTTGAGGGTAAGATTAAATGAAAACAAAAGTCAAAGTTAATAGTGTGTATATTTTTAATTATTCACAAATAAGAGGGATAGTGTGTATATTATTAATTATTTAAAAAATTTCAGTGATAAGAGGGATAATGATAATGATAGTGATAGTGATAGTGATAGTGATAAAGATTTTTCTACCATTTTAAAATTTAGATATGAAAGTATAGTATATGTTTTTTTATTATTTAATTATCTTGCAATAAGCTCATCATCCGTTTCAAACCATTGGTGACCGGTCCAATTCAAAATAACAGTTGTCTGTGGTTTCATTAAATTTTACATCAATTTCACCCTTTCATGTTGTTAATAATAACTCCAAAGAACAGGTCTCTTTATAACTCCAAAAAACAGGTGACCATAAATTTCACCATTCCAGCAATCATTCCTTTAATTTGCAATATAAATAATAACTCATAAAACAGGTGTCCATAAATTTCACCATTTAGGCTCTTAATAATAACTTCGTGACTCCATCTCTGGTTTTAAGGTGGAGCAATAATATAATAACACCGCCACTCCATCTTGAGCGTTGAGCGTTTCAAATTGTCATTAAATATTTATTGTACTTATTATTCATTACCATTTCATCTATTATAATCAAAGGCTCGATGGATGCATGCATTTCTTTGTTAGCACTTGGGTTGTTGGAATTGTCGAAGGATTATTGGAATGCTGGAAGGATTACTCTAAAGATATGAAGGGCTTCTCTCGGCTTCTATTAGCTAAAAAAGGTGAAAAATCTTTCATAGCCTTCCTTTTCTCTACCTAGTGTTTTTTTCAGGTTTCCCTCAAGATGCATTGGAGGAACCCTTTCTTAGTGATTGTGTTGTTGGAATTGTTGAAGGATTACAGAAAGGATTGGTGCAAAGATTACTGGAACTATTTGAAGGGGATTCTCTTTGCTTCTATCTTCTAATAAAGGTGCACAATTTATTACCTAGATTTTTCATTACTCTAATATGGAATGACTTTGTTCATTTTTGCTTAAGTCTTGTTCAAGAGTCCATACAAAAACTAAA
>APFE031741006.1:13559-52128 GCA_000404065.3 Pinus taeda | reverse complement strand
TTTAAAATAAGGTGGGCTATTTGAGGTGATTTGTAAAAATGTACTATGATACAAAATATTCGCCCACTAAAAATTTAAAACCCCTTAATTTCGCCAAAGGGAGAACATTCGCCCCTAAAATTTTCTATGGTGGTGCGACGCATTGGGCAGAAAATCCTCTGTTTTGGCCCAAAAATTCAAAAATTGCAAAAAGTGTCCCAAATTTTTTGAAATTTGCGCTAAGTGTTGTCCATAAAGTGTTGTGTTGGGCCAAGGAAGCCTCAACCAAGATCTGAAGTCTATCTTGCTCCTTTCACCTCCTCGATGCCTTCTTCAACTTGGCCTTCAAGTTTATGATTCTTGCCTTGCAAATTTTATTCCTCGCCAAGTAATGGTAGGCCATATGCCTCAACATTGTTTTCTCCCTGTTGGCCTTCTCTAGCAACATTTCTAAGTGGATGTTCACTCTCTCAAGCCAAGATTCTCGATCAGCATTGATTTCTTGCTCAAGTGATGTGAGCTTCACTTTCCTCCTCTTGGCAGCTTAGCGATTTTCTTGTATGTTTTGCAGCTCCATAATGGTTTTTTGATCCTCTAGCTGTTTGTTTCTTTGCTCCATGTATTTTATTATCCACTTAGCTCTTTCTAAGTTCAGGGACAAATCATGGATGTCCGCCTGTTGCTCTTGGATGATCTCCTTGAGCTTTGAGCTTTGTGGGCCCAAATCAGTGTCATCATCCTGAATGAGAATGAAATCTGTCTCCAGCTCTCCTGAAGGCCCCTCATCATGTAATGGCCTCTTGCCCTTGTCCTGAACCTGCTTTGCTGATGAAGGAAGCGAGACCCCTTCCACCCCGGGTGGAGATAATACTCACTTTGCTGCTACAAACAACCTTCTAGTGCCCTTTTGATAGGTGACAAACACCGGCACACTGGTGGTCTGCGTCTCATGATTCTCCTGCTGATGTGAAGGTCCACCTGTCTCATGAAAAGCTTCCGGAGGTACTTGAGGAGTCGTGAAGACCTAATGAGAAATGAAATCCCCCCACGAGATGTTCTGCAAACCAAGTTGATGCATGACCACAATTTTGATTAGTTCAAAATGGTATATGTTGTTATACTGCTGCTGAGGAGTCTTCCTTTGCACTAGGGTGGTCATCTTCCCAATATTTCGGCACATGAAGTAGGGGAGATTCATCATTCTCACCCTGGTAAAGTGCATCAACAATCTGATGTGATAGGCATATAGGGGAGAAAACTGGCCCTCACAACTGAAATACTTAATTATGAGTTTCATCAAGGGAGCATATGAGTCTTTCAGGTACCGGAAGGGAAAAACTCTACTAAGATGTCTCTAGTAACCAGCCTTGATATATGGTTCATAGTGTTCCCTGTCAATTTGCTACCTTTTATTCCACTGCTCTCCAACATTTGGAATGCCAGTTGCTAGAGAAATAGACTCTGGTGTCAAGGTGAATGTCATACCTGCTTGAGTGACTTGGCCGTTATGTAAATGGAGCACAAACAACCTAGCCAACTCATGATGGTACTGGACTCTCGCAACCATCTCACAGAACTGATAACATGATTGGTGTTGAAATCACGTGACAGCAAGAGGACAAGTCTACAGATCGGCAAATGAAATAGGCTCCTCTTGTATATGTTTACCACCCTTGTGAGGTCTCCTTGGTGCATGCATTTCTATAGGAGAATCATTGTGTGTCTCCTCATCTCAGTCACAGGAAGGATCAGATTCCATGTTTGCCAAATGTTTGAGTTGTCTTAGATGAGTATGAAGATATTTTAGGTGTCTTTGATTTTTTGTTGCCAAATGTATGAAAATGTATGAGGGACTATGAAGGGAGAGGATAAGAGGGGTTTTGGGAATGTTGTTGGCTGGAATTTGGGGAATAGAAGGGTTTTAGGGATAGTTATTAGGCTTTGGGATAGCGATTAGGGCTTAGGAATTTGTAGCTAGGGTTTGGGATAGTGGGAATTGGGGATAAGGGGTGAATGAATTTAGGGATATGGGGATAGTGGAATGAATTAATGAAACTAGAAAACAAATCAGGGAATCAAAGGGTGAGGGAGTGATGGAGTGGACTTGACAATAAAAACACAACTACAAACCCTAAGCAATTGTTTTTTGAGAAAAAATTGCAAGGAGGTAGGGTTTGAAATTTTTTTCACTAAATCATCATAAACATCTTAAGACACACATTCATTGGCATTGAAAGATTGTTTGACTTACTTTGGACAGGTGGCAACCGAGCGAATTTAGCATTTGGATGAATTTCGTGGGTGAAAACGGCTTCCAACTCTATGCATCGTGCCACCAACCCAATGCACCGTGCCTACTCTATGCGCCGCACCAATGTATTTTTTGCACTGTGGAGGGTGGCCCAATGCACTGCGCCAGCCCTATGCGCTGCGTCAGTGACCCAATGCGCCGCGCCCCTGAATCTGGAACTATTTGCTGCACTTTTCCTACTATGACCTTGCTCTAAGTTTCTCTTGCTCTTTTGGATGCAAATGAGTTTTTTAAACACAAGAAATGGCTTATATACAAGAAACTTTAATTTTTCACTCATAAGACCCACTTTTGTAATGTTTACATTTGACATTTTCTTTTCAAACTCTGTTTTTTAGGTAGTTTTGCTTTATTTTGCCTTTTATGAACTGAATGACTGAACTTTTTGTTTTCCTTGCAGGTGATGGAGATGATAAAGCTTGGCAAGGTGACCATGGTTGCCACTAAATCTGTTGCATAGGAAAAACTGAAATTACATCAGATTTTATTCATGAAAACATAGAATACTCTGTTTTTCCTCAAAACAGGGTTTTGAGGAAAAATAAGTATCTGAACATGTGATTATGGAATTTATTGGTACTGGAACTTTATTCAACCTCCTCATGCACCTGTTGACTGTTATTGAACATTTTGAAGACCTTTTTGATGAAACCCTAGACCTAATGAAACTGAAAACCCTAAAAATGACTTTTGCAGATTTAAAGACAAAAATTCATTGCAGACAAGCTAAATGGATGGAAATGGGCCAGCAGGTAAAGGACATGAGGGAAAATGTATAACAAGCCACTACCATCAGATGATCCATGATCCTAATGGAATGCAGCTGACTGAGCGAGACACCTAACATGCAATGCAATAAGAGAATTTGATCACTGGCGGAGGGATGAAGATACCGACACTAACAGGAACATCTTTAATAGCCTGAAGAAGGGGTATTTTAACACACAAAATCTTCAATTCTCACAAAAATTCAACCTCTTCTGGGGTGTGCTAGCTAGGGTGGATTGACTTGAGGAATCCTCTCTTCCTTCTCTCCTTCAATCTATTCAAGTAGATAAGGTGGGTGATTATATGAAAGCACTCTCCCATATCGAAGGTTGATCTCCTAGATTTCCACAACATAAGTAGGGTAAGATGTCTCTCCACTATAGACCTGTTATGCTTGCTTGTTGCCTAGGTTCAGATTTGGTTGAGAAAGAATTTTAGGTTGCTTAGGTGGAGTAGCATGAGTGAGTTGTGGTTGAGGCTAGTGTGGAGGTAGTAAAGTAGGACGTTGGTTAACTTGAGGCCTCCACCCTTGTGATGGGTTGCCCCTTTGAGAAGATTGGGGTGGATATGGATGAAAAGCATGGTGCATAGGTTGAGGAGGACATGGAGGAGAATAAGGACAAGAAGGGGGTGTGGACTAGGATGGGTGAGTAGAAGAGTATCAAGGTTGCAAGGGTGTATTCTGATTTGGATTATAATAAGAGTAGTGTTCACCTTGCATGCCTTATTGATATGGCCTAGGTCCTTGAGGTCTTCTTTGATTGATGAAACAAAGTTGCTCTGAACCCCCTTCTACTCCCTGATATACAAATTTTAGTCCTGGAAAAGAAGGCCACTCATCTGTTGCATGATTTTCTTCATAGAATAGGTAGACCTCTATGACATTTAAGGGTCACTCATGCCTAGGATGTCTTTTGGTGCATCTTGGGAAAAAAATAACTAGTGTCGTTTATGCTTCCTCCTTCTTTCTTTTTATTTTCATGGTATCTATTTGTAGTGAATATGTATGAAACATTGCACTCTTTAAATCCTCCAACATGTTTCCTATCCCATTCTTAATGGATGTTTTGGAGGGAGAGGAAATGACCAAGCCTTGACTAGCCCTACCCTTCTTTCTAGAAACCTTAGAGTGATTCTTGAACACAATTTTAATGTCATCATAGGATAACTGATAGATATCTCCCCTAGACAACATGTTGAGGGTCTCCAACAAGTCTTCCCTGATCCCTTGGAGAAGATCTAGTTTGAGTGATTCAAGATCAAGGGTGTAGATGGCCATCCTATAACAGAGTTGAAATCTCTCCTCATAGTCTTCTAGGGATTCATCAAGTCCAGTAGTCATCCTAAATATTTCTTCCTTGGTTTCTTTGGACTTGTAGTAGTCCCTGTACTTTTTATTGAAGGTTTGTTGAATTTCAAACTAGGTAGTGATGCTACCCCTAGGAAAACCCATAAACTAGGGCAAGGCTACATATTTGATGGTAGAGGGGAATAAATTCGGCATCTTCTCATCAGAGACAGTGTCATAGGTCCTACAAACAATATAAAATTCAAACATGAAGGTATCAAGATCATCAGAGGTTAATACATGGAAGTCTGGAAGGGAAGTAGAGCTTATACTCTTCATTCTAGCCTCTCCATTGATCTCACTCATAGGGAAAACCTCATTGTCCTGTTCTCAGCTAGAGTTTGGGTAGGCGAAGTGGGTTCCTCTTCTTCCCCAATAGGTTCTTAAAATTTCAGGTTTCTCACCTAGAGGGTATTCTAACTCCCTTGTATTTAGAGAGGGAAGCTAATAGTCATTGAAGAAGAGTGAAGGTTGACTATTTGACGGTGTGCGGGTTTTTGGTAAGATTTTTCCTTGATTATCCCTACTCCTATAAGGCATGAAATAATTTTCTTCTCTTTTTTTTTAATGTTACGTTTTCAAAAACTATATGAAAAAAAAAATAATGCTTAAGCAGAAACAACATCTACCTAGACACCTCCTTGACAACAACACCAAAAAGTCGTGAGCCCTATTATTGCACCAAGAATGTTGTAACTCCCTAGGGCTCTTCAACTTGAATTATCAACCCGAGGTTCATACAAACTTCGACAAGACAGTGTTATATGCACAACAGATAAGATTCCACTCATGTCGCCCTCAGTTATGACATTAGATCAAAAAGTGACAAAAGAACCTTCCTTCTACTAAATTAGAATGAAAGCTTGATAAAAGGACAAATTGGAAATTTCTTCTAGTTACGAAAGAAAAATTTCCATTGACTCAACTTGAAAATCCTAACTACTCAATTCATGACAAGATAAAGGCTAACCTACTTGCAGAAATGAAGCTATGTTATGTTGCAGAAATAGTCAAATTTCCTCATCTATTTGAAGAAAGTAAACTAACTTATATTTCATAATTAATCAAAGTACCAATTAGAAATGCAGGTAGCATCCACCTAGTTCATACTTGCTCCTAAATCAATAATCTACTTGCATGATAAATAAACTAACTCTACTCTGTTTTTGCGGTGAAGACAAGGAAGGTTTGGAGTGGCCTAGGAGCTTTTCCTGATCATATTATCATAGTTGGCTATCATTATGCATCTATGCTAAGTGAAATTTTTAGTGGGAGTCGAAACTGATGAAGAAAAAGGCTACTACAAGTTTGCTACAGGAGGCCTGTAATGCTATAGGAATGCCTATAATGCTACAGGAGGGCATCCGAGTAGTTTTTGAAGGTGAAAACGTTAGCTTGAGAGTATGGAGAGGTGGATGTGATCTAGGTGGATATTGGTGGCCACTTGACCATTCCACTTGGAGCCCCATCACTGTCACTTTTAGCTTTTTAGTTTGCTTAATTGTAGCACAGTTTACTTTTTTGGCAGTTTTTCGAGTCCTTAACTTTTGGAGTCGTTTTGACACCCTCGATGACATTTTTTTTGGCGAAAACTAAGCAAACATGAGTCTTTGCCTCATGTTTTTATTTGAAAGTTGGAGTTCTCGAATAGATATTTCTAATGAGGTATTTTTCACGTCAAACGAAAATCGTATGCCAAAGCTACAACCTCCGGAAGTTGATGTACTAATTTACCCAAATGGGGCCCATAGTTTTGGTGCTTCATCTCCTAGGGTTAGCTTTTTGGATGTTTAGGGTTTCACATTATTTCTCAATAATAAATAGGCCTTCAAACCTCATTGTAACACAATTCAGAGGCATGTAGCTTCCACATCTCTCCTCAGAGATAAGCTACCATCGCCCGAGCTAGTTTTATTTCCTTTCTATTTATAAGCATATTTCAGTATTTGAAATTATTGAAATGAGGTGTTATTTCTGTTGCATCTCTGTATTTATGGTAATATCTATAATTTGTTTCATTCATGTTTAAGTTTGGATCAATATCGTAGTTGAAGCAAATGAAAGGAAGTTGGTTTGCACCCCTAGCCAAGCTCATGACCTCTCATGGGCATGTCTTGTACTAGGATGTGTGCGCTTGGTGACCTAGAAAGAATATCTTATAAAGCAGGGTTTTTTATGGGACAGAGTTTGGAGGTGGAACGAGAAGATGAAATAGCTCAAGATAGAAGTGGTGAAGGTGCCCTTCCCTATAGATCAATTAACCTTGCAATAATCACATGCATGCATCCATTTATCATTTACACAATGAAATAACATATTCTAGAAAAGATGAGTTGAATTTAAATGACATATAATTCATGAAAACCACTGATATAATAACTGAGCCAGCTTCTAAAATACATAAAACAAATGTAAAACAGGAAAACGAACAATAATCTATTTCCAAGAAATTATAAACACAATCTTCTTGGGTTGTGGTTGTAAATACTTCCACTCATTCTCCCACAAGAGAGGTGATATAGAGGTTGAAACCACATGATTTTATAGGTTAATTTCTATTGGAATGAAGGGAACTATGAACTTCTCAGAATCAAGAAGAAACATAAGTACAAGAAGAGGGACCATAACCTCTGGGTAAGTCCCAAACCCAAGGGTCTCAACGCTCTGAAATTAACTTAGATGCATCTTAAAATACAACTTCTCATTATAAAAAAGTGTAGGCCTATTACATCACATAAAAGTTAAAAATAACAATTTCATAAAAGTTAAAAATAACAATGTCAAGCTTGGATCCATATAGTTACACCTCACTGGAAAAAAAAAAAAGAAAAAAAAAAAAAAAAAAAAAAAAAAAAAAAAAAAACAAAAGCAAAAAAAAACAAGAACAAAAACACAAACAAAACAAAAACAAAAACAAAGACAAAAAAAAACAAAACAAAATAAAACAAAAAAGCTTCATTTTCCTGTAGTTAAACCACATTATGCCACATACTATGGAAAACACCTTTTACAAAAAAACGAATAAACAAACAAAAAAGACAAAAACAAAAACACAAACACAAACAAAAAAAAAACAAAAACAAAGACAAAAAAAAAAACAAAACAAAAAACAAAACAAAACAAAACCACATTATGCCACATACTATGGAAAACACCTTTTACTCCCCTTAATAAGCATAATATAACAAAAAATGTGAATTAATGCAAGAGAATGATAGTTTTAAGATGTGAATTAATGCATCTTTCTTTAGCAATGTTGTTAGTGGTGTTGTTATTTTCCCATAATTCTTAACAAACTTGTGATAACACCTTGTCAACTCAAGAAATCCTCAAATATTCCTTAAGGTTGTAGGGATTTCGATTCTTTATGGATTTAATTTTGTTATGGTCAACCTTAACACCCTCATGAGATACAATATAACCCAAATATTCAACTTACTATACACCAAAGAAACATTTCGAGGATTTTGCATACAATTGTTTCTCCTCCAAAAATTTGGGTACTCTGTCAACATGTTAAAGATGATTTTTCCAATACTTGTTGTAGATTAGTATATCATCCAAAAATACCAACATAATTTTTCTATGGGTTTGAAAATATAATTCATCAAACCTTGAAATGTAGAGGGTGCATTAGTAAGACCAAAATACATGACCAAAAATTCATAATGACCTTCATGATTTTTGAATGTTGTTTTCGGAATGTCTTCTATCTTCATTCTAATTTGAGGATATCTTGAGAAAAGATCTATCTTGGTGAAGTAAATTGCTCCATGTAATTCATCAATGATTGGAATGGGAAATTTATCTTTAATAGTGAGCTTATTGGGCTCTCTATAATCTGGACACATAAGCAATGATCCATCCTTCTTGTGTATCAATAATATTATAGAAGAGAAGGAACTTTTGCTAGGTTGAATTATACTTGACCCTAACATTTCTGCAACTATATGTTCAATTTGACTCTTCTGGGCATAGTGATATTTGTAAGGTATGATGTTTGTAAGACCCTTGTCACCATTAGGAAGCCTTTCTTGTAGAAACTTTTTCAAACCTTGCTTCAAAGCTTCCATGTCGACTTTTAAACCTTCTAGATCCCCTTTTAAACCATCCATGATCCCTTTCAAACTATCCATGTTCCCTTTTAGTTTATTTTTGGTGTGGATATTTGTGAGAGAAAAAATTAATGCACTTGGTAGAAATTAAAGCTTCTGAATCATCACAAAAAATTGATATAACGAAAATTCCAAGATGACCTATTTGAAGCAGCGAAACCCTAGGATCAAAAGCTTTGATACCAAATGTAACTTATGTAACCATATCACAAAAAAAAAAAAAAGAGAGATCAATGGCTTGAAAATAACCCTCATCAAAGGGGCAACCTCCTTTTACATCACATAAATGAATAGTTCTTCGATGATTCAAATGACAAGACCTCCTTGGTATATATATGAGTCTAAAGGTCAAAATATAATTACGGCTTACAGAACAATAATAATGTAAAGGTTCTACAATAATAATAGTGGATTTATATCCTGGGATGCGGGTGATCAGAGGGAATGATATGTGGCAGAAGATTTTGGCATGCACGTAGGATTCTACCACTGCCACCCTTCCTCTTGTCCTCGTCCTCATTAACTGCATTAACGACGATCCTGCCAACCGCCCCACTGCATTTATGTAGCAAAGTTGCCCATGCTCGTGTCTATTCTTTAGCAATATGGCTTCTTCCGAAAGCTTCACGCCTACTTTTTTGCCTCTGCACTCTTGCTGCTCCTCGGTTGTCTTAGAGCACAGCTCCAGAACCAACACTGGGTGCAGATGTTCAATTTTCTGTTGCATTGACCTCATTCTGGGCTTTCATGTTACACAAATCTGCCATTGCTCTCAGGGATTCTGGTTTCACTTTGACTCTTTCCCTGATCCGTGCACCCTTTCTCTGCTTTCTGAGCTTTGCACTGGTCCGCCCGTTCATTCCCCGCCCTCTGTTTCTTGATTTGTCTCGCTCAGTCATTCTCAATTGTATCCAATGCCTCGTCTGCTCCAAAGGATGTGGTGTCGTCACGGCTCGAGCCATGGCTGTCCTCCCCGCCACCCTCCCTCCACCTCTCCAATCTCCTCGTCTCCCCCCTCGGACTCCCCTCCCCGTTGGGTCCTTACCCTGAGACAAGAAGTGGTTGTGGCTTCCGAGCTGGTCGCAGGATTTCTCAGCCTGCAAGAGGCATCTCCAGTCTCATCCCCAGTTAGCAGCATACTGCCCAGTTCCGTTTCCCCTATTTGCTCAACATGCCGACTATAACAGCCACCATTACCATTGATTTTAAAGAGGAGCCCCCTCAAATGAGTACCGAGCTTCCGAGAACTAATCTGGTGCAAAAGGAGGCTGAAAGGCCTAGCTCTCCCTCCATAGGTGGTCAGAAAAGGAAAGCAGTCGAGTACAGCACCTCGCTGGATCTCAGAGTTGAAGCCAGTTTGGGCGACACCAAGCAAGGCTGCTCCAGTGCTATAGATGATAAGCAGGACGAGGATGACACCAAGCGAGGCTGTTCCAGTGCTAAATATGATATGTAGGATGAGGACGTCTCTTACTCCTATGCATGTCGCGTGGTCGAATCTCCCCCCTCCTCTCAAGGTACTTAAATGGCTAATCTCCATTTTTGCATGTTTTTGGATGGATGACAGTCCAGGTTAGTCACTGTTACTCACTCGCTGCCATAGCTTGGTTACCTTCAAATTTACAGCTTGTCAAGTCGCTAGTTTCCCCTTTGCGGGCCGCTGTGTTTTTTGACTGGGAACAATTTTGTATGCATAACTTCTCTTAGTTACTGTGGGTTGATAAACTGTTGGAGCTTCATGGCCGGTTTCCCCTATGAGGGTGGCACTCTCTTGTTGAGTCACCTGATACATGTTGATTATGTCTGCTGTTTTAGAATGCCCATACCACGGGCCAGAACTTCTGAGGCCCAGGCCTCCATGTAATCTTTTTGTATACTAATAGATTAAACTTATTCAGAAAAGAACAAAAAAAAAAATCACTTATCATTCCATATTACAAATCACTCCAAAATTACAAAAATTTACACCTTATCACTCCAAATTTACAAAAAAAAAAATTATACATTATTACTCCAAAATAAAAATACCAGCACATCTTATCTCTCCAAAAACAATTTAATAAAACACTTTATTCTTTACATAATAGTCTTCAAACTAATAATAAAAAATATTATAAGTGACACTTTCCGTTATGTTTCCACTAAAGCCACAACCCTCACAATTTGTATAAATTTATGCAGGTCACTTTAAAAAGTGAGTGGTCGTGACTTGTTGAAAAGTCACTTCCATTAAAAGAATGTTTATGAACTCACTTTAGAAAAATGAATTGAAGTTTCAGTTTTAAAACTTTATGCATCAAAAATCAAATGTAGAGCCATACTTATAAAGATACAGGTTCAACGATCTCACTTGCACAGTGCATGCGGAGGGCAATGCAAATGGGTTTCACGTTGGCTACACTTGGCTCAACAATCTTTCTGTAATACTGCAATAAGTTGGCTCCTTCAATGACCATGCAACGCCTCTTTTGTCTCAACGAGGAGGAATATGCTTTGGCTATTCATTATTCAGAGTCACAAACTGTAGACAACCAGTGCTCATTCATGCACATCTGTAATTAATTTGAGAAACTGTTCTTCCTGTGTGAAATTTTTCTGAATATTTTTGCCGCTCTCTTTTCTTTAACCAATGACTCTCGTAGGGTGCAAACGATCTGATCTAGATTTGGATCTTGTGAACATCCCCAGCTCATCAATGCCAAAATAACCAAATTTCTTGAAGTGGCCAGTAGCAAGGTGCAGATTCATTTCTAAATATCTCCGACACCATAATAATAAGTCTCCAATGGCAGATCTCAAATTGTGAAAATATAATTAATCAATTTTTCTATCCTTGTGTCACTACTTTTTCTCATTGCCAGCATATGTAAATTTACAAATTGACTTGAACTCTTATAATTGGCCACAGGCGTTATGCATAACCACTTGCAGGCTTACACACAGTATTAACGCAACACTTTACTCTATGCGCAGACTTTGGATCTTTTTCAGCTCCACAACTCATGTACATCCATCCATATGCAGATCTAGCGTCTACAGTGCCTACACAGTTCATTCATGCACAGTCTGGGCAGATTTTTTTTATGGACCAACACACAACTCCGTTCATGCAGGTCCACAATTCATTACATATGCACCACTAATGAATAAATGAAAATTCTCCCAAATTTTACTCTCTTTGAGCCCATGGCTCTGATGCCAATTGAAGTAATTAATAAAAACAAAATATCAAAAACATGAGACAACAAATTGGGAGAAAAGGCTTTCAATTCATTAATTTACAAAAATGATACATTATTCACATACATGAGGCCTCATATTATAGAATTGAAGTTCCCATAACAAATTACCAATTTAGTTAATTGGTTGAACCTCCTCCACAACTTTCTCCACAATATCCCATGAATATCTCCACATATATCTTAAATGATTTTGTGTGATTTCCATTCCTAACTTATCTCATTATTCTCATCTTTGGTCATCCGTAGACTTGTAGAGTAAGTCTATGATTGTGAATAACTTCATATTTTCTTATGAATTATTCCTTCACACTTCCTATAATAAATACTTAATCAATATTCAATTTGGACTTAATAATTGTTAATATATGTATGAGGCTAACATTTTTGGCTAAGTTGCCGGAAATGGCTACCTAACCCCCAAAACGGCGTTTTCCTGTTTCAGATACGGATCCGGGAATGAAACACCGGAAAAACGCCAGAAAAACATTTTGGTGCCGTTTTTTTGTTTTTGGATACGTGACGTTTTTTTCAAATGGCGTTTTTGTAGAAAAAACGTGTTGTTTTAAAAATTTGAAAACGTTTTCTGAAATTCTGAAACGTATTTGGAAAAATTTTAAACGTTTTACAGCAAAAAAAATTGTTTTGAGGTCCACAAATACCAGATTTATCTGGAAAATTTAATGGGCCGCCTTCAAATTACAGCTAAGCACCTTGCCAATCCGCATCGTTTATGCAGCGGCTGAGTATGATAAATTGGACGGAACCATGTTAAAACAAGTTATGAGCTCGATATTTCATGGGTGGTCAGCTAAAGGGATTTTTTGATATAATTAATGCATCGAGCTTAGAAGGGGCCAAAAAGTATTTCAATTTTCAATGCTACATCTCTTTTCGTTGAACGTTGGTCTTTGAGAACGCGAATACAGGTTCAGTTTTCGGGTCCACGAAGATATGGTTTACAGGAGATGATTTAACCATGCGGTTGAACTGAGCGTTGTAGAGAGACTCGAGAGCCATCCATATTATGGCGTTTTGGTCAACCTCATGATGGGGCCATCCCCACTATCTAGTATCAAGGGCATTGATGTGGCCACCAAGTCCATCTAATTTCTTCGTGTTGTGTTTTGTGTAGGCTCTATTGATCTATTTCACCCATTTAGGATACTTTTATAATTCTCTCAACATATGTTGGAATAAATAAAAATAATATTTTATTTTGTGAGGTAGGTTGAACTATTTATAGTTCTTTCCAACATCTTGTAGAATAAATAAAAATAATAATTCAATTTGGACCTTAATGGCAATACGCAAATCTTTTTCTGTCTGGAGAATCAGTGATTTGTTCTGGTGCAGATGTTTTTATAATACTATGCCATCATGTAGTTTTGATTAACGTGTGTTTGTTCCCGATGAAGTTCTTTCCAAGTTAGTAAATTCACTCTCTTGGTTTCCGATTGAGAAACCTCAAACCTGTTCTTGGAGTTATATAAAAAAAGTTAACTACTTGCCATTTTCTTGAAGTTTCATCAACCCTGTTTTACTGTTTTTGGATGTATTAATATATTAAGCTTTTGTTTGAGGCACAATTCAAATTTTATCGATCTACTTGCTTACAAATCTAATGTAAACTCTTTAGCGTATATAGTTTAATGTGGCTTGATTATAAGTCTTAGACTTTTAGTTTACAAAAGGTATTTTGTTATTTCACACTATATTTATTTGCCATGCATAGCATGTACATGTTGAGATTTCTCGCTTAATGAGGGACATTCTTTTGTCTCGTATATATAGAGAGGCTCAAAATTTCAAATAAGTTTCCAAACACTGTCATACACTCAAGAAATTATACTTGGCTGTATCCTTATGGCATATGTTGAATTGATGATGATGAATCATGATAGATCATAGATGATAATCTAGATTCTGAAATATGAATGGTAATATGAAATTCTTATTTTTAAAATATCTCTCTCTATACATATATGTGTGTGTGTGCCGTTTCCTGCTGTATCGTATCCAGATTTTTTGAAAATTCGCCGTATCCGTTTCAAACCCCGTACCCGTATCCGTTCCCGTATCCATTTTCTGGTAACTTAGATTTTTGGATTAATTTATACAAGGTATCTTGTGTAATTTTCTAGATTGGAGGACCACTCAAGATCTAGAAGCGCTATTGGGTTTTTGGTTGAATCCCTAGTCTTATTTCTCATTGTGTAGTCCATTCCCCTATGGATCTAACAATATCTTTTGAAGTGTGTAGAGATCTATAATTTTCTGAATCAGATCTTGAGCATTGGGAAAGTTTTTGATTGAACGAACCAACTCTCAAGGGATAGAAGTGGAAGAACCCACATCGATTTCTCAAAAGGGCTTATCAAACGATATTTTTTAGAGGGAGTTTCCTTGCCATAGCTTGCAAACATCATAAATTTTAAGATCTACCTCTTTATATATGTGCTTTAACTGAATAATCTAGCTTTTTGAGAGCTTAATACTTGCTTGCCCAAGAGAGGAGGTGTCCTCATACTCTTTGGGTTAGCACTATTTTGTACATATATTTCTCTTGTATATAATCCACATATTCCTCTTGTACATATTTGGATCTTCTTTTCTACTTGAAGAAGGATTAAAGGGTTGGCTTGGAGATTTTTCCTAATATTTTTACAGGTGGATGCTTGAAGATTAAGGACAAACATTTTGGAAGCTAAAACACAACTTAGTTTATGGATCAAGTCACCACCTTCATCTCTCTCTCTTTTGTGCAGATTTGCCTTGTGGAGGCTAGACAACTAGGGTTTTTGACGAAGATTTGAAGGGATACACATTGGAGGCTTGGGAAAATTAAGAAATTGATTTTTTGAAGCCTTTTCCTTCTCTTGGCCGCTAGCAAGAAGAGGGTCTCTCTCTCCCTCTTGTACGATATTTTTTTCCTTCTCTTGGACGTCAAAGGCTTGAGCGAAAATCTTTTGGAGGAAGCAAACCGTTTCATTTAAGGAAATCCTCATTATAAATTTCAGCATAATCATTGTAAATATTTTCCATGTGTGTAGTTGAAACTTTCCAACCGAACAGATAGGCTTGCGTGCGTGCGGTTTCAACCGAAAAATCCTTGTGGCAACCCTACGGCTGAGAACCAAAACCCTAATCACACGTGCAAGCTTTGAACCCTGCAATTCTGGACCTGTACGAACCAACTTTTGGAAGCCAACTTCAGATCTTTGCAAGCCAAATCAAAGAAGAGAGAAGAAGAAGAAGATTCTTAATGATGAATCTCCAAATGAAGGTCACTTGACTTGTATTTATAGCCATCCAAGGGTGTCCAAATTCTCTTTTGGGTTTGACCTGTCCTTTTGTGCACATGTGGGTTTCCATATTAAAATATATTTTTCCTTAACCAAATTAGATTCTTCCAAGGGCTGGTAGGGGTCTCCCTTGATGAGGAAGATTTTCCAAAGGAGGAAATTTGTCCCTGAGCTACCAAAAATTAACAATTTCTTGTTCACTTACCAAGTAGTTTTAATCATTGATTTAGACTAACTCACTTTTGTTTCATTGAGTAGCTTCACTAACTACTTGATCTAGTTGGTATTCTTCATTAAAGTAGTTTCATTAGTTTCTTTGATCTAATTGACAATTTGCTTCATTGAGTAATTTTCACTTGTTTCATTGATCATTAGCATAAAGCCAATCTTACTTTGATATCATAATTTGTGTTCAATTTACTAATTGTTAATTTGATAATTAAAGTGGAATGGTATTTCTCTATTGATATTCTTAAGATATTTCACATTTGAAGCATCTTACTTTAATTGTCAATCTCATTTGAAGCCACTATATTAACTTAGCATCTAAATTGCATTTTTAGTGTCTCTAAAATTTACCTCCAAGCATAAGCTTGGTTGATAGACATTTAGGAAACTTCCTCAACTATCATTCAATTTCCCTAGATTTGAGTTTGGATGAATGGTTGAAACGCATGACCTCACAGTTCTCTTGTGTGGCTAGGTCCCTTGTAGGAACAAAGGTATGTAGATTGTCTTGAAATTCTAGGTGGGTATCATTAATGAATCCATTGCTTCCTCATCTTAGCCTTCTTACAACCACCTATTAGTCCTTACCAAGTTGAAGGAATTGAGGGGAAGTCACACCTTAGAATAGATATATAATAAAATTTACCAAGACCACTTAACTTCACACACTCACATATAACTTTTTTTCATTTTGCACATAATTGGTTATTATACAAATTTGGATTTTGTGCTTATTATTTACTTGCATCTCACTTAATGCTCTTGTACTTGTCTATTTCATTTTCATGCTCATGGTAGTTGTCCTTTAATGTTATATCATATTTGAGCATCTCTCTTTAAAGTACAAGCCTTATTCTCTTGCAAGTTCTATTTCAATCTTGTTGCTCATATCTCAAAATTGTATATAATCTATTGTGGTTTCAATTCACTGACATTTTGTCTTGTAGCTTTACCATCTTTGCAACTTGTTGTAACTTGAAAAGATTATATTTCATAGCACGTATCGTAATTTCATTTTGAGCATATATTTATTGCAAGTAGACCTGACGCTCGTGTAATCATAACTTGCCTTGTAGGATATCTTGTTGAATATAATTGATTTATCTATTTTGTTGTTGTTATATGCTCATAAAAATTTACACTTGCTAATCAATTTCTTTACTTTTCAAGTTATATTTCAAGTTTGCCTAATTAATTCACTAATAATCTCTTAGACCTTGTTTCTTTAACAAGCCTTCATTAGAAATTTTCTTTACGGACCACCCCCCTTGACTTAGCTAGGAGAGAGTCTAAATGGAGAGAGTTGGGACTGTTGAAAAAATGTAACTAGGTTCAGTCTTCATAATGACATGTAATTGTGACTCTTGTAAATGATGTAATGAAGAAAAATAAATTATTATTGTAAGTCTTATGATGTAATGAAGAAAAATAAATTATTATTGTAAGCCTTGCTTCATGGGTTTCAAGAGCAAGTGATTTTATTTTAGATGGCTCCCACTGAGAGCCTTAGGATTTGTCATTAAGGTCAAAGAATTAATGTCATGTATGAAGAGCTCTTCTTGAGCATGTGTAAAATGTATATGAGTCAATCAAGTGTCTAGAAAGCCCTCCAAAAGACAAGTACAATTCTCCTCTCTTGAAGTCAGCCTCCAAACAATTAAAAATCGCGTCGGCCTACCTTATGAAGTCACCTTGGTTCACATGGTTCGTGTCAACTTAATATGACAAGCAACCCACTATAAATAGGTGTGAAGGCACCTCGCATAAGTCAAGTACACAAGTTCCGATTTCCTTCTGACATTTCAGTGATGAAGGATAGAAGACAATTCGGTGAATCTCTATGTTTTCATATGGGTAAGACAGAGATAAGTATCAGATCTTTGGCACAATTCAGAAAGTTCAGAATCTTCTATAGTTTCGGTGGGCAGTCATAATGAAAGGTTCGAATCACAGTGCAAACTTCGGATGGGTAAGAACAACAAGTAGACTTAGGGATAGAACTTCGTATATCCCTGTAGTCTTTGGATGGGTAGTAGCAGAATTAAGTGTTGAAACATATCTCTGAGATTTCGATATTAAGGCTATAAGTTCAGACCTATCTAAAGTGCAGAGATCAATTCGGATTGATAGTAAAGATTTTCGAATGAAGAGTCTCGGTCTCACAGCGAAGAGAACTTGATAGATGATCATCAGCATGTGGCAAGGTCTCGGTACTATCACAAAGAAGATCAAAGTTAGAAGAAGATCAAAGAAAAAGGTTGACTGTCAAGAGAGTTTGTGTCTTGTCTTGGAGGAGCTATTAGGTCAAGGGTCTTGGTCTTGGTATTCGTCAATTGGAATCTCTAGAAGAAGAATTTGTGCAGGTTTTCCTCTCAAAGGGTGAGAGGTTTTGGCCCTAGCTCATAGCCTACATGTTGTGTCCCTTGTCTATTTATGTTCATGCATTCGTAGTTGTTTGATGAAGAAGAACAATAATAATCTAAGTAAAGAAGACCGTAATCTAAATTTGAGAAGAGCACTCACAAACAGTTACTAATAAAACAGAAATCACCTAACGTTAACGCCCTAGATTTCTCAACAGAGATAGGTGACAGTGCCTTCTCTAACTGTTTCCCTTCCATTGGAGTGCCCTAGAATGAGAGTCAAGTTGCTTAGTAAGCTTGTTCATTAAGGGATGAAGTCCTGACTAGACTATGGAAAAGGAGGTTGATTCGCTAGCTGCAGATTCATGGAGGACTAAGGATGATCTGAACAAGACTGAGAGCTTTAGGCAAGAGATCGAATTTCTAAGGATCCGAAGTCATTTCCTGGGGCATAATTTCATCTCTTCTAAGGTAGATCTGAAGTCATTTATGAAGCATAATTTTGGTGCTCTAAGGCCTGATCTAAGGCCAAATTTTTAGGTTATTTAAAATTTCTAAAGGCCATAGGAGGGAATCGAGGCTAGCCTATTCTGACCATAGACCTAGGGTTGAGTTGGGTAGCAGGTCACATGCCCTGATGCGATAAAGGCATGAATTTCTTACAAATGACCTATTGTGCGCTTGGCAATGTTGAAAAAAGAGTCAACAATTGGGTGAAGCTAACATAATCTTGGAGTAAAGAAAAATACACTAAAGTAATGTTTATGTGATGGCAATCATGATTAAATGAAAAAAATAAATTGTGTACTGATTCATTTTGTCATTCATGACTCTATAGTCACGAATAGTGTTCAAGCAAGCATGGATTAATTTCCTTTCTGAGTTGATGCGATTTGAACAAAGGTTTCTCATTATGTTCTAGTAACTAAGCAAGATTAAGTCTCCATGTATCAAATCTAAAAAGGACATATTCTAGTTCAAGTTTGAGTCTAAGGCTTATAAGTATTGCTTTGGGCCGATGGATTTTCTTGACAAAGCATTAAACTTACTATTGGACCTTGAAAAAGATGGCTCTAAGCAAGGGCTTGAAATGTCAGCGATATTGATTGACTTGCTTGGTAGGTTAGGCTTGGTGTATGAAGCTGAGCAAGTTTTTACTAAGATTGCTGGTAAGGAAAGAGTTCCCTCCAAAGTTTGTGTTAGTCTATGTGATATGTATGCAAGGAGTGGCTTACAACAAAAGGCATTAAACAAACTGAATACAATATGGGACAATACAAAAAATTTGATTCAAATTAAAATGAAAAACTAATACACTAGCTTCTAGCTAGTGGCCTTATAGAGGAAGAAAAAGGGATAAACGACCATATGCAAAGTCAAGGTTTAGTTCCTTTAGAGCCCGCCAAAGTAGCATTGACGGCAGCTCAAGCCATTTCATGCAGGAAGCCCACAACAAAATAGAAAATCAGAGTTCTTGTGCATCACCTTTGTTGATGCTTGGGATAGCTTCCCTTTCATGATGTCAATAAGTATATTGGTTAGTTGTTATCTATTATGCATACAATGGCATGTTTTGGTTGTTGGACATTGGAAAAGCCAATGCTCCCCATATGTTTTGCAACATGGACTAACCACCTCTCGTGGATCATTATCTCTGGCGATGTGATCGTTGACTAACACTTGCGGGTTTTGGTCTAATGGCAATCGTGATTCCCAATAAGTGGTATTAGACCGTAGGTCATGAGTTTGATACACACCCGGCTCGTGTTGGGGGGGCGATTGTTGGACATTGGATAAACCTACACTCCCCATGTGTTTTGCGACATGGACTAACCGCCTCTCATGGATCCGTATCTCTGGCGATGCAATCGTTGACTAACACCTGCAGGTTTTGGTCTAACGGGAATCGTGATTCCCAACACTAACTGCATTTCTTGCAGTGCTTTGAATAAGTTGAAGACTGGTGTGATCTAGAACAATTTCGTTACTAGCTTCTTCTTTTTTATAGTTCATATACAAGGACAAAACTTTACCATTAACCCATTGGTGTTGATTTAACACTATGAGATACATGTCCTAATTAGCAAAATTGGTGGGATATGTGCATGATATCCTAATGATTGATTATGAAGTTTTTGCTTGCTGAAGTAATTGTTGAACTAGTAATGATGAAGTTGCTATGAATTACCAAAGTATTGATGACAAAGTTATTCAACGGTGAAGAAACTTGTTGATACCAAGTCTATATTGGTTATAACCAGTGTTGCACGACTCGTACTCATATAAGACTCGGGAACGACTCGTATAAGACTCGTCAAAATACAAAAAAAAAAACTTAAAATGTGGTAAATTTTATGCACAAAAAAGAAACTAATGACAATTCCAATCCTTATAAGTTATAAAAACCACAATATATGCAATAATTCATAACATCATCTCATATCTATAAAAGTACAACATAACATATTCACTTTTTGTAAGCAAAACATTTAGATATTGAATAAGAAAAGGACTCATGATTCCATAATTAAAATAAAAAATGTCAGCGAGTTCAAAATTCAAATACATGTCATAAATGATAAATGATTGTCTCATAACAATCTTGAGTCTCATCACTCATGGACGACCATGCCTAAAATAAGCCCTCGTGGAGCTAGTGCTAACATCAGAAGATTGAAGCAACTGTGAGGCAAGTGTATTTGGAGTCTTCATTTGAGATGGCAAACTAGAGAGATCCTCAGTCTCTTCATCAAGCCAACTCAAATCAGGGGCCTCCTCCTCCACAACCGAATCAGACTCTAAATCAATAGTATCCAATAAAATTGGATCTGTATCCTTTGGTTGCACTTGTTTTGTGAGCATTCGAAGGTTGTAGTAGATGAAAACCAACTTCTCCAACCTCTCATGCTCCAAATTGTTTCTCTTTTTTCTATGGATGTGCTCAAACACTGACCAATTGCGCTCACAAGAAGCACTGCAGGGTGAACTCAGAACTTTGATGGTGAATCCTTGTAATTGTGGTGCCTCAGTGCCACAATCTATCCACCAATGAGCTGTAAAAAATTACAAGATATATTATCAGTTTGCAACGCCAAACATATAAAAGAGAACTAGCAAAATTACAAGCTAGTTCTAACAATTTGCACTTACAAGGCATTTTCTTGTCCTTGAGACATCGGCTTGAGTTGAATCCAAACATGCCAAATGATTCCTTGTACACATCTCGTCGTAAGTTGATTTTGTCTTGAATATCTACATCCGAGAACATCTTCTCAATGCATATCATGACACCTCTCATCACCTCGGGATCTATTTGAATGCTAGACCCCTCATTATAGAATAAGCTTGGATTGAGATATGCTCTTGCTGCATGCAATGGTGAATGTAGTTGCATGTCCCACCTAGAATCAATAATTTGCCATATAGGGATATATTTAGATTATAAAAAGTCTTGATGGCCTCTTTGGCCATGTCCATGCCCTCATAAATATATCCCATTGCAGGTTTCTCTCCATCCATCAATTTCAAGACTTTCACAAGGGGCTCAGTGAAGCTGACAATCTCAGTCACTTTGTCCCACAAACTATCAGCAAAGACAGATGTTTTCATAGACATTGCTTCCAGTTTTGTGCTATCTTTCCAGAATACCCATTGTTGGCTACAAAACATTCTTCTCAAAGCTTGGTACTCATACCAGTTGGGTGACTAAGCTCACCCTGTGTGAATTCCCTCATAAGGTTCAACACCCAAGCATGATTATAAATAGACTTGGTAATATTCTTGCATTCTTGCACAATGTCTTGCACCCACTCCAACTTCCCAATGTCCTCTAGCATCAAGTCTATGCAATGGGTAGCGCATGGAGTCTAAAAAATGGTGGGATATTTCGCACAAAGCAACCTTCCAACTGCCACATAATTTGCTGCATTGTCCGTGATTACTTGAACAACATTTGCAACCCCAACTTCCTCCACCACATCAACCAACAATGGAAAAAACAAATGTGCATCTTTTACATTTGAAGATGCATCAATGGATTTTAGGAACATGGTTCCTACAACAAAATTTATTATTGTTCTACCCCTCTGATCTGTCCACCCATCAGACATAAGTTTGCTACCTGTAAATTTCCATGAGCTTTTAATGCTCTCCAATTGTTCCTTGACACACTCAAGCTCCTCATCTAGCTCTTTCCCCTAAGTCCATTATAAGTTGGGGCTTTGTATCCAAGGCTAGCACATGCAATGGCATCCACCATGGCTGATAAAAATAAGACTTTGCATAGTTGAATGAAAGACTGTTATGGTACCAAAACCTCCTCACTACCATATTTGCCTCCTTCCTCTTCTTATCATTGAAACTGTCCAAGGTTGGTTGAGATCCTGGAGTTGTACGAGTACTGAAGAAAGAAGAGGATATACTCTTGTTTTCCATAGCAGTTGGAAAGGATTTACCAATACCTGGACTTTGAAACTGTGTTTCACTCTTAGATGAAGATCTACCTATCCAACCAATCTCATCCTTCCTTCTTGCCCTCTTAGAACTTGCTTCTTTAATGGATTCCAAAGAAACTACCATTTCAGTAGT
Source organism: Pinus taeda (assembly GCA_000404065.3). Lineage (NCBI taxonomy): Eukaryota > Viridiplantae > Streptophyta > Pinopsida > Pinales > Pinaceae > Pinus > Pinus taeda. The sequence goes on along the minus strand of APFE031741006.1, from coordinate 29,885 downwards.
GACTTCATCAGGGAAACTTTGACAACATCCCACACCATGCCCAGGAATTCTGGCTAGGTGGTATTTTAGCCTGTTTATGCCTACATGCATTGTGGCAATTAAATAATTGCACTTGATATTGTGGTCATTACTGGGAATGATTCGTTGACCATGTGCCCATGCCGAATCACGAAACTGTTTGAAAGCCTTAGATGGCATGGTAACAAAATTTGGAAGAAAAAAAATTGGTTTTAATTTTTTTTTTTGGTTTTGAATTTTTTTTAATTTGCAAATTTTTTTGGTTGTGGCTGAGAAACTTAGCCACACAGCAGCCCTGTGTGGTTGAGAAACTCACCCACAGGCATTCCTAATCAAAAAAAAAATTGCAAGCATAAAAGAAAATTAAAAAAAAAAATACATGGAAAACATTCTAACTAGGTTCATGAATCCTACCTGAAACTTAGTCTGATTTGATGAAACCTCCTTTAGCCTCCTTCAGCGTCCTCCAATAGCTCCTTCACGCTCCTTTAGCTTCACTCTCAAGTTTCAACACACACAAATTAGCCAAACACTCAAATGACAAGTGAATGAGAAATAGAAGGGAGAGAGGCGCTTATAAAGTATTTTTTCCCTCCAATTTCCCTTTTCCTCCACCTCATTTCCAAAAAAGAAAAGGAAAAATAAAAATAAAAATCGAATTTTTGGACAGTTTGGGGGTTTTGCTACCCGAAGGGTCTTATAGGGGTCCGATGAGTGGCTTATAGACTACCTGCGGGTAGCCAAGTTTTGTACGAAACCCGCCAAGTAAGGGTAAAGAACGCGGGTTTAATGAGGGTCACTGGTCCTCCCTTCTGACCCGTTCTTACCCGCGGGAAACAGCGGGTTTAATAAGAGTGGTGCTTCAATGGTCATAATTATTCATAAAGGTTTATGTTGATTACTGAAGACAAGAGCCTATCATAACACTTGTATTAAAGTATGTGCCCTTCTTGGAGTCTTTTAGGTTGTAAGTCCAAGGCTTGGAAAACTTAGGGTTTGTAAACCCTAGAGAAGACTTGGAGGTTGCACCTTATATTGAAGCCTTAGATAAGAAAGCCCTAGGATTTGTGGGATGAAACCCTAAAGCAAGACTTGGAGTGTTGAATGGAAGTGGAGTTGGTGTGATGAATACTTGGTGTGGCTAGATAGCTCAATGAATGGTTTGTTAAGCCTATTTTGCAAGATAAAGAAGCCAAAGGAATACAATCTTGATGACATTGCAGATGGATTTGATGTTGAGATTTGTAGCTTGGGAGGTACTCAAAGACCTAGGGTTCGGGATTTGGAGTGGGCACCACAAAAGTGGTTTGTGGGCTTAGAACCCAAGCTTGGGGTTTTTGTTAATTTTAGGCAACAATGGTATGTTCTATTCTTTAGAGCAATTTTACTTCAATTTCTTTATGAGCCCAATATCAATTTCAGTTTAGCAATCACATAAACATGTAAGTAAAATGTTGATAGAACATTAAACATAAACAATAGAAGACAAGCCAAGACAAGAAGACACAAGATGTGGCACCAGCCAGGGACAAACCCAATGTGGGGAAACCCTTGACCAAATCTTCTTTTAGTCTTCAATAGTTCAACAGAGAGAGATAGTACAATTTACAAATTCTGATAATTTATAACACCTGTGAAAGGGCCCTAACCAGAAAAGTCAACGTTGGACAATAAGGCAGATTTGACCCTCAAAGATTCAGTCAAATTCAGTGAACTTCGGCCTCCAAACAGCGAGATGAAACAACACTCAAAACAGTGAAATTCAGCCCAGTCAAAGTCTAGTCAAACAGTCAACCTGCGGTCAACCCTAACCACAGTCAACGCTAGTCAAACAGAGGTCAAACAACCTCGGATTTCGTGCCCAGAACTACGGCCTGCCCAAACAGAAATTCCTCGCACAAAACTGCAGTCAAAAGATTGTCAATGCTTGGTCAACACAGACAAAACAGCATCCAGCAAATTCGGTCAACGACTGGAACAAAAAAATCCCTTCCTTCCCTTCGCACATGTGGAGAGAGAAACTGCCCACAAATCCGTACCCAATTTGATGAGGAGAGAGAGAGATGTGTGAAGATAAATTGTGTCCAAATGAGGATGAGGCATCATGTATTTATAGGCTAACGTTGAGGATGAATAGATGTGACTGTTGGGCTTCTAAGCCTACATGAGTTTGTTGGCAAACCTTGACAATTTGTCCATAACATAAATAAATTCATAACTTCATTTGTACATGTCAGAATCGGATGATATTTAGATCAATCCTACACCTCTCGAAAAGAGGAATCCATGAAAAATGTCAGTTGTCATAAATAATATGACCCATGTGGAGTTTGGCCCTAGTTGACAATTTTAACTCTCCCTCTCAACTAGGGAGAACTCCATCTACTAATCCATCTGCCAATATGTACTATCTTTGCCATCCATGCACTGCTCTGTTTAACTATGAAGAAGAAGAAGTGATCAAAAATGCATCATACCATTCTCTACTGACCCAAAGTCAATCCTGATCAAAAGAGAGTGTCTCATACCACTCTTACTAACCCGAAGTCAGTTCCAATCAAAAGAGAGTGTCTCATACCACTCTTACAGACCTAAAGTCAATTCCCATTGATCCCAAATCAATATCGGACATCCTAGCATAGGGAGTACAGTAGTACACAATGCGTCCATCGATAGTACTATGGTCCCTGTCTTCATTTCCCTACTCATTGGCCAGATGAGAGGTACTTCCCATGAGTCCCAGACTGCATCGGTAGAATGTCTCGGCAAGAGAAGGATGAACCACTCATCCTACTCACATGTTGCCAAGGGGTATCATAGGGGAAGGATGAACCACTCACCCTGTATACAGCAAACCACTAAGGGAAGGCTGAACCACTCACCCTATGGTTGCTTACCGCTCCAAGAAGTACCCCAATCCCCTCGGAGCTCCCAAAGCTCAATGTTCATCTCATACAGGACCCTCATAAGAAGGTCTCTCCACGACTCCAAGTCGTTCTCGGAAGGCCAAGAATTTGACCTTCCACAGGGGCTTAGTGAGAATATCAGCAACCTGCTCATCAGTCCCAATGTGATGGAGCCTTATTACTCCTCGTTGTACCATATCCCGGATAAAGTGGTACCTGATATCTATATGCTTGGAGCAATCATGAAACATGGAATTCTCTGATAATCGGATCCCTCTCTAGTTGTCGCAGAGGAGCACAGTGGTATCCAACACATGTCCAAACAGCTCATTGAAGAGCTTCCTCAACCAGATAGCTTTACAGGAGGCCATACTAGCAGCTATGTATTCAGCATTGTTGGTGCTCAAGGCAACCGATTTCTGCATCCTGCTCATCTAGGATATTGAAGCAGAACCCAAAGAAAAACAACATCGAGAAGTTCTCTTGCGATCCACCACACTGCCAGCCAATCAGCATTAGAATAACCAATGTATATAATATCGCCGATTTTTGTAAATATCGCGATATTTTCGAGGAGACGAAATATCGCCGAGAAAATATCGCGATATTTTATCTCCTTGAAAATATCGCAATATTTCCGAAATATCGGCAATATCTCAAGGAAATATCGCGCTACGACTTAAAATATTGCTAGGAGACAGTAAAAATTGCCTCCGCAGCTATAAAAGTCCAATTTTTTTTCAATCATTTTCATTTCTGATTGCTAGAGAAGGAAGGGGAGAGTTATGCGCTTGCTGCCAAGGAGGGTTTGAGTGTTGAATAGCTATTATCGCCACCAACAACGAAGATTTTGTTGATCTAAACTTGAAGAACAGTGAGACAATTTCATTTCTTCCATTAACAAGTATGTTCAAATAAACCCCTATTTTAATGAATTTTTTGATAGTTTTAGGATTATTCTTGCTTACCTATTTGCCTACAATCATTTTGCTTGTTTTTTTTTCCATTTGCTATGATTTTCATGCCCATGAGCAAATGCAAGGGTTTTAACTTTTCTCCATATTTGGAGAGAAAACTCCATTTTTTTTTTAACTTTCAAATACACCTTCTTATTGTCATTTATGGTTTTTCATTGAATTCACATTGCAAATAATGTAGCAAAAAAAATATTTTGTAAAATGATTTTTTTTGGTTCCCTAGGTTTGAGTTAGTTCACTACAAAATTCAAATATGCCAAAGGCCTTGAACCCATTTTGGGAGTATGGGAACCCTGATGGTGGGACAAATCGGACATATCTTACATGCAAATTGTGTGGGACCAGGATGACAGGAGGGGTTACACGACTGAAATACCATCCGGCTAGACTCACCGGACATGATGTTGGGATTTGTACAATTTCTAGTCCGGAGCTTATACAAAAATATCTGGAGGCAATTGATAAAAAAGAAAGAAACAAGGTTGAACATGCAGGTAGATCTTTAGGGATATCTTCTCCTGATTTTGATGTTGAGGGTAGTGGGAGGGGCTCCACAGCTGGCACATCATCACCTGCTACTGCTAGTGTGAGGTCATCATTTTTTGTTCCACGAACAGGTCATGGATCACAACCTGGCATAAAATCGCTTGTTAAAAAAAGGAGAAGCAAGAAGCAGATAGAGTCATGGGGAGGTGTCTTTTCTGGAGCAACTTACCTCTCAGCATCAACAAAACCAATCCATTCTAGTAGCCAATGTGTGATGTTATTGTTGTTGTCGGCCCAGGGTACAAAAGTGCTACATGTGAGGAGTTGCAGGGGCCAATTCTTCAAGCAGAAAAGCAAGACATCAACTCTAGATTGGCGGAGTTGAAGAAAACATGGGAAGTTACTAGATGCACAGTGATGTCTGATGGTTGGACAGATAGGAAGGGTAGGACCCTTCTAAATTTCTTGGTACATTGTCCTAAAGGTACCATGTTTATTAAATTGGTGGATGCATCAGAACATATCAAAGATGCAGCAACAATATGTGAGTTGTTAGATGGGTTCATTCGCGAGATTGGTGTACAGAATGTGGTGCAAGTCATAATAGACAATGCAGCTAATTATGTGTCTACTGGCAAGATGCTTATGCCAGATGTAAGGGCCCTAAATTCAAAATTTAACATGGTCTAGCAAATTCATGTTCAGAAAAACTATGAAGCCTTAAATTCAAAATTTAACAGAGTTTAACAATATTTCTACTCAAATATAAAATTTTAATACAAAATTTATCCATTCTTCTATTGAGTACTAACCTGTGTGCTCTGTCGCGACCCCTGCTCCTACTGAAAATTAGTTGAAGATGGTTTTGAGTGTTGTTCCTGCTACTGCAATTACCAAACTGCCATTTTCCTTCCAGCCTATTTGGGGTCTACCTATAAGGTCCCCAGATCCAGAAGACAAGTCTTCTGGGCCCCGTGCCCAAAACCCCAAGAACAATCAAGCTCAATGTTTGTGACTCTGTTAGAACTTCCTCCTCTGTCTCTTTCCAACTCATAATGAATTTCCCACAATTTGAAACAAAATGGTGTCTATTTTTATTCAGCCCTCCTTCATTCCTTATATGTTTAAATCCACCACCTTCCATCCACCTTGCTGTCAACCTCCTCCTCCCTTCCACTGACTCATGCTTCCATTCGCTGCCATCCTCATACATTTTGGACCTTTCTTTATTATTTTTTTTTTGTTTGGCTAGAGGCAGTTATATTCTTCTTTTAAATAAAACTCTGAATAGTTCTTTTATAGATTTAGGAATTAGCAATATTTTATTTTATTACACTTCTATTTTAATTAATTTGTTTTATTTTTTTATTTTTTTTTAAATTGCTTTATTTTAACATATGGATGAATTAATTTATTTATTTTAATTAAATTAAAATATCATTTAAATAAGCTTTTGGTTAATTATATGATTATTTCAAACAATAATTTATGGACATCAATGACATGGGTTATTAATAAGAATAATTTAGCATCGAAATGATAAGTATTAATACTATTTAATAACCAAAATAATAAATAGATATTTACTATTTTTTTAGAGTGTCATGTCTAGGACAAGATCTACCTTCTTAATGGTTTAGGTATTCAATCTAGTATATTTTTCTTTAAATAATTAATTTGTTTATCCTTTATTTAGACATCATTCATAATCAATTAGTAAGTATACTAGTGCAATGCATGCGATGCATGCATATGTAGCTATCATATGCATGCCTCATATGCATGCTAATACTCTTATTTTGTCCGAAATTCAAGATGGGTCGTTACAATGGAGAGGCATCGCACATTGTTCTGGACTCCGTGTGCAGCACATTGTCTCGATTTGTTGCTTGAGGATATGGGGAAACTCTCCTTCATCAAGGAGGCGGTTGATATGGCTAGGAGAGTCCCGAAGTTTATTTATAACCATGCTTTCGTTCTTAGCCTCATGAGGAAGTTCACTAGAAATAAGGAGTTGCGGCGTCCTGCGATCACACGTTTTGCCACAAACTTTATTATTCTTCAGTCTTTGCTTCGATGTCAGTTCGAGTTGAAGCAAATGTTTGTGTCTAATGACTGGCGTAATTGTAGATACAGTAGGAGACAGGACGGGAAAGCCAATGCAAAAATGGTGTACTCTGAGACGCTTTGGCGTGGAGTAGAAGAAGCATGCTCAGTTAGTGAACCTATAGTAAAGGTTCTCAGATTGATAGATGGGGAGAAGCCTGCAATGGCTTATTTGTATGAGGCCATGGATAGAGTCAAGGTGGCCATTCGTTCTTATTATGCAGACAAGGGTTCTGTTGACCTTGATAGGCATATGATGTTATGGGATGTGATTGATAGTCGGTGGACAGGGATGCTTCATCAACCCATTCATGTAGCAATACTCTTCCTCAACCCTGCATTTTCATACAAATGTGGTTTTGATTTTGATGGCGAGGTGATGGAAGGGATCCATTCCTGTATTCATAGGATGGTACCTGATATTGAGCTTCGTAGCAAATTCAATTGTGAGATATAGTATTATCGAGATTGTGTTGGCCTATTTGGTTTTGATGATGCTATTAGGGAAAGGACCCTCTTCATGCCACGTAAGTGACAAGTCATCACTCATTAGAAATTAGAATTTTCAATTTAGAATTTCCTTGTTTATAATTCTATTTTTTTTTAAATTCAATTATGTAACTTTTATTTGAAAGTTTAATTATGTTTTAAGTTTCTGAATTTTTTATTTCTTTATTTTGTTGTAGATATTTGGTGGCGAAGCTATGGTGCAAGGGCACCAAATTTGTAGATATTGGCCATAAGAATCTTGAGTCAAACATGTAGCTCTTCAAGGTCTAAGCGCAATTGGAGTGTATTTGAGAAAATACACGCAAAAATGTGCAACAAGTATAACTTTGAGCTCCAACATTCAGTTGAGCAATTACACTTACTGTAATTTTTATTTTTTAATTTATGACCTTCTAGTGTCAAGAGTCAAGAGTCAAGACTCATTAGTTTTTTTGACACTCTTACAGGTTGGATTTCGCTTGCCTCAATGATTTAGTGTATGTGCATTACAACATCCGACTTCAAGTGAAGCAAATAGAAGCACCAATGGATCCAGATTCCAGATGCCATTTCTTTAGACAATATTGATGTATTATCTCAGTGGAGGGTGGAGTCTAAGGAGCCCATCTTGGAGGAGTCACCTTCATGGTTAGAGCCAGATGATCCATTAGAACAGGGGCAGCAAGAGGAGGAGGAGGAGGAGGAGGAGCACATTGTGGGAGCATCAGCATCAACACCATCTGCTATAGATATAGGAGAGCACAGCTCCATACCTAGCACTCATTATTTGACATTAGGTGCAGAGGCAGGGTCAGGGCCTTCTACTACTAGGGGCAGGCCTGGCAAACAGGCCATCATGTTTTCCCGTAAAAGGGGGAGAGGGCAGTGATTTCAGATAGATAGCTGCTAGTTTTATTTGTTATGCTACATATAACTCATGATGATGAGATACTTTTCTATATGTGATGTTATTTTGTATTGGTTCTCCACATTTGAGTCCTTGAATGGACAATTATCAGGGATCAGCAGGATTTGGTATCACCTTTCATGTATCATTTCTATTTGGCATCATATATATCAGTGTTTTCTTCATATTTATGTGCCAATGTGTTTATTTCATGTTGTTATTGCTTTATATGTTTAAAAATCTAAAAAATAAATAAATAAATAAATAAATTAAAAAATTAAAATTAAAAAAATTAAAAAATTAAGTTAAATTAAATAACATAATAAAAAATTAATTAAATTAATAAAAATTAAATTCATTAATTAAAAAATTAAAAAAAAATGAATATATTATGCATTTTTTATGCTTGCCAATAATAGCCGATATTTCGCCAATATTGCCGATAAGATATTTTCTGGACCCTCGCCAATATTTTGCCGATACCAATATTTTCAACACTGAGAATAACCATGCAACCTCACATTTCCGGCATTGTATCTCAGTCCATGATTGATTGTGCACGGAAGATATCTCAGAAGATTCTTGTCAACAATCCAATGTATATGATGAGGCTCAACCATGTACTGGCTCAATGTGTTAACTGCAAAACATATGTCCGAATGGGAGTTCACCAAGAACATCATTGCTCCTATGAGTTGAGGATACTTAGAAGCATTTCCCAATTCAGGTTTAGCAACACTACCACATAACTTCTTAAAGTTAAGTTCCATCGGAGTAGTCACAGGCTTGCAGTCTACCATCCCAAATCTTTCCAATATCTTCACAACATATTTTCCTTGAGAGAGGAAAATTTCACCTGACTTTTGCCACACCACCAACCCTAGAAAATAGTGCATCGGTCCTAGGTCCTTCATCTCAAATTCAAAAGCCAACTCCCTCTTACATTTGAATGAGAGGTTTATCATTTTCAACCTTAAAGTAAAGGTTCGGATCGACTTCACTTCTAGTGAATCCCAGCTTCATCAGATAGCTATTGATCCTCTCATACCAAGCCCAAGGTGCTTTCTTCAATCCTTAGAGAGATTTCTTCAACCTGCATACATGATATTCCTGATCATGTACTTCAAACCCCTCAAGTTGTTCCACATAGACTTCCACTTTGATTGAACCATGCAAGAAGGTAGTCTTAACATCCATCTGATGTAGGTTCCATCCTTGTGAGGCAGCAAGGGCTATCATCGAGTGGATGGTGGTGTATCGGGAAATAGGTGCAAATATCTCATCATAATCTACACCTTCCTTTTGAGAGAAGCCTTGAGCAACAAAGCGAGCCTTGAACTTTTCTGCACTTCCATCAACTCCATGCTTGATTTTGTAGAGCCACTTAGAAGTGACAACCGATTTGTCTTGGGGTTTAGGGACCACATCCCAGACATCATTCTTCATAATTGACTCCTTCATTCATAGCATCCTTCCATACGTGGTGCTTCAAGGCTTCTTCGAATGATGAAGGCTCATTTTGAATGATAGTGCTCATAGCGGTCAAATACCCTTGGTAATTATTCAGCGTCTTGCTTTCACGAAAAGTCCCCCTTGGTGCAATGTGCCTCTCAGCATCTTCGAGAGTCTCCCTAAGCCATGAGGGTGTCCTCTTGGAGGAGGAAGGCTCAAGAGGGAGTGGATCAATAGGACCCATAGGTTCATCAACATCAAGCATCGTTTCGTCCTCTTTTTCACCCTGATTTCCTGTGCCAGCTTCCTTGTCCTTCCTTAGGATGGGAAGGTTGTTGATCTTCTTGAGGGCCATATCTTCGTCAAAGGTGACATCATGACTTATCTCAACTTCCTTTTGACCAGCCACATAAATACTATATCCTTTAGCATTTTCACTATAGCCCACAAAGATTCCTTTCTTCCCAGATGCACCCAATTTGCTTATTTTCTCTTTTGATGCATGAAAATATACGAGGCTTCCAAAAATTCTAAAATGAGAGATATCAAGATTCTTACCAATGAACATTTCTTTGGTAGCCTTGGAGGCCAATGCTTGATGAGGGCATCGGTTTCGAACATACACGGTGGTATTTGCAGCTTCAACCCATAGAAACTTTGAAAGGCCTTTATCATGAAGCATGGCATGGACAGCGTCTAAAATAGATCGATTCTTCCTTTCAGCCACACCATTCTACCTAAGAGTGTATGGCATTGCAGTCTCCCTCTTAATGTCAACTTCTCTACAATAATCTTGGAATTCATTGGATTCTAACTCGGGCATACCTGTCACCATCTGTCTCACATCAGGTAGGGCCTCATAATGAAGATGGGCGAACCTTCGATGCCATAGTTCAGATTGTAGAGATGTGTTGCAAAACATGGCTCCCAATGGACTTCCTCCAACTTGATACAAAATGTCAACCCTGAACCCAAGAGTAAAAGCGTGTTTGAAATTTCTTTTCCAAAACACGTACCTTTCCATCGATAAAAACCACCTTGAATCCTTTATCTTCCATTTCTGAAATGGACACCAGGTTCTTCTTGAGATTGGGTACATATAGTACTTCTTGCAAATGAATAGTGTTACCTTGATTCAATTGAAGGGTAGCATTCCCTACTCCCTTTACGGGATAGGTGGCATCGTCTCCAAGGATGATCTCGAAGTTTGCCTCCTTTTCTATTAGATTAGAGAGGGCTTCCTTGTATGCAGTGAAGTGCCTTGAGGCACCACTATCAATTAGCCAATTTCCCAAAGTGTCCAGAGGAGAGGCAGTGGAGAGTGCGATATAAGATAGTACTATTTTTGCTTATTGTTAACAACATTGGATTCATCATACCTGGAGTTCCTTGATTTCTTGGAGGGTCGAACATTTCCTTGATGTCCCGTATTCCTTTTTCCTTTGCCATTGGACCTACCATTCCTTTGATCATTGTTGTTGTAGTTGTCCCTGCAGTTGTTATGATAGTCATCATCTTGAGGTGTATCCCTTCTATTAGGACACTCCCTTGCATAGTGGCCAAACTTATTGCAAACAAAGCACCTGCCCTTCCTTCCTCCCTTAGATCCAATCTTTCCATGGAAATGAGCTTTAGACCTTGCATTATTCCTCCTTTTGGCATGAGCAGAGAACGCAGTGGGGTTGCTTCTATTAGAAGGCATTTCTTGCTCCACCATTCTTGTTTCTTCTTAAATGCATTTTGACATCAATTCTTCAAACCCTGGAATTCGATCATTGTTGAGTATAGTGGTTCTAAATACATACCACTCAGGTGGGAGTCCTCCAAGTGGTGAGAATAAGTTCCCTGTCAGGAATGACTTCTCCAATCGAGAGTAGATCATTCTTGATCTCAGTAATCCTCAAGAAATAGGATTGAATATCCTCGTCCTTTCCCTTCTTAATATCCTTCAACTTATTCTTGAGAAAGAGAATTTGATTAGCATTACTAACCTTGAACATGTCGACGAACCTGTCTTATATCTCCTTGGAGGTCTTCAATTCGGAGATATAGGCCACCAGATGCTTGTCAATGGAATCCCTGATAATCTTCTTCACTTTGACTTCAGCCTTATTGTAGTTGGTCTTCGCAGTAGCCGGTGCATTTGAAGGAGGCTCAGGGATTTTACCCTGCACATAATCCATCACTTCCTTCTCTTCCAAGGTCAAATCAAGAGACATCTTCCATCCATGATAGTCAGATTTATCATGGAGTTTGTCTTCAGCCGAGAAGTAGGGTGAGGAACCCATTGAGTCTTTTGTCCTTGTCCAACTGTCTTTGGTGATTTCTCTTTCACTCTTGCTCAGGGTTTGTCTTCATCTCAGCTCCGATACCATGTTAATTTTAGGCAACAATGGTATGTGCTATGCTTTAGAGTAATTTTACTTCAATTTCTTTATGAGCCCAATATCAATTTCAGTTTAGCAATCACATAAACATGTAAGTAAAATGTTGATAGAGCATTACACATAAATAGTAGAGGACAAGCCAAGACAAGGACACAAGATGTGGCACCAGCCAGGGACAAACCCCAATGTAGGGAAACCCTTGATCAAATCTTTTTTTAGTCTTCAATAGTTCATCAGAGAGAGATAGTACAATTTACAAATTTTGATAATTTATAACAGCAGCAAAATAGCCCTAACCAAAAAAGTCAATGTCGGTCAACAGGGCAGATTTGACCCTCAAAGATTCGGTCAACTTTAGTCAACTTAGGCCTCCAAACAGCAAGATGAAACAACCCTCAAAATAGTCAAATTCAGCCCAATCAAAGTTTGGTCAAGCAATCAACCTACGATCAGCCCTAACCACAGTCAACGCTAGTCAAACAGAGGTTGAACAACCTCAGATTTCGTGCCCAAAACTACAGTCTGCCCAAACAGAAAATCCTCACATAAAACCGCAATCAAAGATGGTCAACGCAATCAAAACAACCTCTTGCAAATTCGGTCAATGCTGGTCAACAACTGGAATAGAAAAAGCCCTTCCTTCCCTTTGCACGTGTGGAGAGAAACTGCCCAGAAATCTATGCCCAATTAGATGAGGAGAGAGAGATGTGTGAAGATGAAGTGTGTCCAAATGAGAATGAGGCATCATGTATTTATAAGCTAATGTTGAGGATGAATAGACGTGATTGTTGAGCCTCTGAGCCTACATGAGTTTGTTGGCCGACCTTAACAATTTGTCCATAACATAAATAAATTCATAACTTCATTTGTGCATGTCAGAATCAGATGATCTTTAGATCAATCCTACACCTCTCGGAGAGAGAAATCCAAGAAAAATATCAGCTATCATAAATAAGATGACCCATGTGGAGTTTGGCCCTAGTTGCCAATTTTAACAATTTTTTTACCCAAAGGCGTGGGGCCAAAACAATGAGGAATTTGATTGGTTTGACTCTTGGAGATGGAAGAGGACTCTTAGAGAAGAAAGAGGTAACTTCAAGCACCAAGATCAGAGCTCTAGAAAAGAAGATATTATTTTTTATATATTTTTGTTGGGCTAGAGGCACTAAAGACAAGTTGGCCTGCTTAGATTAGTGCCCTCAAGGGATGCCTTGAAGCCCAAAAGGAAGTGTATAAGTAAGAGGCATTGGAGCTCACTAGGCACATCCAAGTGCATCAATTCATAAGTAGCACATCATCTGATCTAGGCCACATATCTTATGAGACCCGCGAAGGAGGAAAGAGCATCGTTTTGTACCTTTTCATGACTGCTAGGAGGGTAGAGTGCAAAAGGAGGCAGGCCGAAGCTATTTGGAGGAATTCTAGGTTGGTTGGGCAAGTTTTGGTGTGGTTCTTTCTCTATTTACGAAGGTCGTAGTCCCTAAGGAAATTGCAGAAGGTACCGAGGTTTGAAGGAGGTTATTTGGAGGGGCCGAAAGGCCTAGAACCAAGAGCAAATCACCCTTGGAGCCAGCGCATGGGAGCAACATGCTAATAGAGAAAGACCGTAGTTGTTAGGAGGGTTTTGAGGAAAGAGATTTACGGATGACCTGGACTGATATCATCCCTAACCAGGCAACAAAACCAACAGCAGATGCACCAGCCTAGGAAGAGTTAAAAGGTATGTTGATGATGTGTTTAAGTTGTTTTGATGTTGGTGGACGAGTAGTCCAGGCTGGATAGATTTTATTGGGTGTCTCAAGGCTTTTGGAGGGCAGCAAGGAGGTGCTCAAAGGAGCCATAAGTGTAGTCTCTTGGAGGACAAAGCAGACAACTAGGAGAGGCAGATTTGTGTAAGCTCGGGACTGATCCTTGAAGGACAAAGGAAGGGTCAAGGGAGCAAATTACATCAACCCAAGTTCATTGCTGGAAAAGGACATCTTGTAGTGATAGGTGGCAGACATCTGGCCCAAAGTTTGTCTTCATTGGAGCAGTGTAGGAAGGCATTAGAGGGAAAGTCCCAAAGGAGCTGAGGAGCAACATTGGGCAATTGAGAGTTGTGAACAACTTGAAAGAAGACCCTAAGTGTTGATGCATTGAAGGACGAATGATTAGCTAGAGGGAAAATTCATAAGTTAAGTTTAGTGACCTAAAGGAGCAAAACCATTGATAGAGGCAGGAGTTGTAGATTGGAAGCACAAGTAGCATCAGTTTTGTTCAGGGTACAACAAGAGGAGTTGTGATTGTGCACTACATCAACTAGATTGTCAAAGTATCTTGTTCTTATATTCTTGTATCAATGGATGTATGAGGGCCATTATCCCTGGTATGAGAGCCCTAGACTGTTGTATTAAAGGTTGTTAATATAAAGAAGTTGGGTTATTGAAAATTGTAAAAAGTTGTCTATATTTGTGCACTAGTAGATTTACTGTTGTATATTGTTCCATTGTGCAAAGTAATTTGATGTGATACTTGGATTGGTAGTGTCAATGATTGTAAGATTCTAACCTAGAATCCAATATCACGGAAAAAACAACATGGTATCAAAGCTACTTTGAAGGGTCAGTGAACCAAAGTGTGCACAACGAAGTACAACTTAAGAGGGAGTTGGTCACATTGTTGTTGAAGGGCTCACAACAATGTCGAAGTTGCAGGTTGGTCGTTGGTATGAGGACAGGTTGGAAGGCTTATCCAACTATAGTTCATGGAAGGAACGGATCAAGTTGGTTCTGATGATGAACAAGATCTAGGAATTTGCCGAGAAAGCAATCAAGAAGCCAACAAACTCTAAGGAGTTGGAAGTGTACAAAGAGTTGGATATGAAGGCAAAGTTGATCATCCTAGACGGTGTCAAGGATTCCCTAATACCTCATTCGTTCGAGAAGAACACTGCCCATGAGAACCGGGTATTGGTCTTACAAGATAAGTTGAAGGCCACCAAGATGATGGAGTGTGAAGGGGTGACTTCGTTTCTGACGAAGTTGTCTCAGGTTCGAGATGAGCTTGCCACCATCGATGAGACTGTTACAAGTTCTGAGATGGTAAGGATTACTTTGAAAGGGTTCATCGCGGAATGGAAGCCCTTCATTAAAGGGATCATTTCCAGACAGAAGTTGCCAGACTAGAATAGGTTGTGGGATGAATTCAATCAGGAAGAGTTGTAAGGTGGGGATCTTCATCCGAAGAAGAAGGCTTCAGAAGATGGCATGGCACTTGTAGCAAGAATGAAGGGCAAGCATAAGGACTTGAGTAAGATCAAGTGTTTCAACTATGGCGAGTTTGGTCATTCCTTGACGAAGTGTCCTAAGAAGAAGCTGGGAGATGACGAGAAGCAGGGGCAAGCAGTTGCAGGTGTTGCTACTTCTACTGAGGCAGATGACCTCTCCAAGAGATTGGAGAGTGAGGACTTTGCATTGATCTTTAATTTCTCACAGAGTACCATCAACGGGTCTACATGGTACGTGGATAGTGGAGCATTGAAGCATATGACAAGGTCACAAGATGTATTTGAGACTCTAGCTAAGTGGGACTCTAAGTTGCACATGATGTTGGGCGACAAGAGTCAGAAAGAGATCAGGAATCAGGTGTTGTGCCATTCAGGATGGAATCAAGTCATGTAATGTGAGTTCAAGATGTATTGTTTGTACCAGAGCTCAGATATAACGTGTTGTTTGTCTTAGCGATTGACCAGAAGGGGTTTGAGGTATTGTTCCAAGGTGGCAAGGCAAGACTCAAGCCTAGAGGCTCTAGCTCCACAGGTGTTGTGATTGGAGTTAGAGAGCATGGTCTATATAGGCTAATGGTTCATGAGAAGAAGGAAGAGAAGGTCCAAGTTACAACGGTTCAAAAGGAGTCGAGTTCTAGAGGGAGTTTAAAGGTTCAGAGGGAGAATGTGTAACCCAAGAAGAGTGTCAGGTCAGTGGGGAGTAAGGGTACTTCTACAACTGGAATGAAGGAATCATGGAATGGCCTAAAAGAATTTCAGGAGAAGAAGAACAAGCAGGGGGCTTCTAGTGATAGTGACACTTCTGAGAAGGGTGCAATCCATGCTTTAGGGTTTGCTAGAGTTATGGGCGTTAGGAGTTGGGCTATAGTTTCTAGTAGTAACAAGTTACTTCCTAGTCATGGAAGTACCTCCCTCGCTCAAAGACGGCGTTGAGATTTGTAGCTTGGGAGGTACTCCAAGCCTTAGGGTTCAAGGTTTGGAGGAATGGGCACCACAAAAGTGGTTTGTGGGCTTAGAACCCAAGCTTTGGGTTTTTTACCGAAAGGTGTGGGGCCAAAACCATGAGGAGTTTGATTGGCTTGACTCTTGGAGATGGAACAGGACTCTTACAGAAGAAAGAGGCAACTTCAAGCACCAAGATCTGTCAGGCCAGGAGTAACTCCAGTTTGGCAGAAAACTGATACGACTTATTTCATTAGGTAGCTATTGTTATATACAAAGAATGTGACTGCTCAATTCATCTTCTTGATGACTGTTCACATTCCAAATTCACCCAATCGCAGAGGATTAGGTGTCAACATTCCCCCCCCTTAATCTGAAGGGATGTTGGTGA